>VDFB02156058.1:0-19261 GCA_007258455.2 Sequoia sempervirens | reverse complement strand
TATTTAATATACTCTTATATCCCCTTAAACTTCCTAGATTACTTACCCTAATTTTAATCCATCTCATAATTATAGAATTAATTTTTCTTACATGACACATAATTTGAGTCAAGGCTCTCATATCTTGGACCCTTAAGCCATATGATTCTTAGGACCCTCTAAGTTATCCCCCTCTAAATTCATCTTCTGATTATAGTTAAATTTAACACATGAACTCAATTCAAGGCTTATGTGTATCTCCCCTTAATCTATCCTCTTATACCACCTTAAGTCATTTCATAATTTTCTCACATGAAACATAGTTTGAGTTAAGGCTCTTGTATATCCACTTAAGCTACCCTAATTTCATCATCTTGCATCCCTTCAAGTAATTCACTTAACTCCCCTTAAGGAGTTTCTAAGGTATATATTTATAACTTTATCTAAGTTCTACAATTTTCTCTCATGACTTGGAATTAAATGACTCATAACAAATGTCATTAATTTATTTATATTTACTATTTTTTTAGGTTTCCATCAAGTTGATCCACTATGACTGTCACTAAAAACTTTCAGCATATAAATTGTGTTATATCAATTATTGGTCTTGGACTAAAAGTGGACGAGCTAATTGTATTTATATGCACATATGTTTCATCATGTTATAGTTGTATTAAACATAAATTTGTTATATATGTCTTTGATGTATGTGTTTCTATTCTTATAAATCAAATTTTATATTGTTTTAGTTTTATCTTATACAAATTGTGTCTTTGATATATGTATCATTTTAAATTCTTATTTGACCATCTTATATGTGACCTTGGTGTGAGGTCAATAAATTTCCATGTTTTTAATTACATTATAGTTGGATTAAACTAAGTTTTTCCCAAAGGATTATATAGATTTTTAGAAATCAACTATAGTGTAAAACCTACAAAACTAAAATTCAAAAAATGGCTTTGGAACGGTCAAGATGACAATGGCTTCCCAACGGTTAGTACATAGAAAAATATATATTCCTGGGCCATCACCAAAATTGAAGCCATGACAAAAGACCTAGTCATCATCAAGGGCTCATGAGCAATCAAGGGAAATATCATGTGGGGCAAAACAACTAGTTGATTGAACATTGGTTGACCAATGGTCGGTATGCAAAAAATGACTATTTTCTTGGTCCTCATTAGCCTCAAAGCTCTGTTAGAAGTCCCAGTCATCATCAAGGGCCAATAAGAAGAGTAGGTTAGTATTATGCAAGTACAAAGAACTAGCCAATTAGGTAAAAATTTTCCAGACCTAATTGGAAACCTTTCAAGAAGAAAAGACATTTGGCTAAGACTAAGCAACCAATGTTTGATACATATGAAGATAGGAGTCACCTAGATCATTGATATGTAGATTTTGAAAAGGATCTAAAGGCAACACAACAACAAAAAAAGTTAACTTTAAATAGGGTTACTCATCCTCTAGAAGGTCTCTTCAATCCAAAGTTTTCACATGTAAATCAGTTAATGAAAGATACTTCCTCAGGGAGAGAGAACGAAAACCCTAATGCGGAAAAAGGTACTCAAAAAAGATAACCAAAAATAATAAGGCCTCTAAATGATGATCATAGAGAAAATGGGTAAGTCTCAAATTATAGTAAAGGGGTGAATTAAGGACATTAGAATGGAGAGGCACTTAAATCAAATTCCTTGCAAGATCAGCATTTCAATCGTCAGAAGCAAAGAGGAAAGGGAGATGAAAAGGGTTCTCAGGGGAAGAGAAATAGGAGGAAAAACTTGTGGCCTTCATCAAAATAGAGAAAGATCAAGCAAAGAAAAGAACGAAGAAGAAAAAAACACAACAAGTGGCCAACGTGAGCAAAGAAGGGGATCGCTCTATCAAGAAGTTGGATGATTTTGTACCTTTAGAACATCACGAAGTTATTAAGGTTACTTTCCTAGATCATATGATTCAGCCACAAATCATAGATCTTAGAGAAAAAGTGCTTATTTGTAAGTTCTATAACATTACAATAGATTTAGAAACTTTACAGTATATATTTTTTGAAGAATGGGAAGGAGCTATTAAAGTTTTTTTATCTAGATTAGGGACAAGGAATATTTGTTTTTCTATTTTCAAATAAAACACTTAAAGAGGAGGTTTTCAAATTTAATTCATGGTCATATCAAGGTTCAAACCTATATATGTAAAGCTAGACTCCAAATTTCAAATCTAATGAATTTGTTATTTTTTTTTCTCCCTTTTGGTTACATCTACATGCACTACCTTTGGACTATAGGGAGTTAGATTAATTAGAGATTATGGCTAATCAAAAAGGTAATTTTCTAAATCATGACCTTCTCTTCTTTGATAATCCATCAAAATTGGTTAAGATGTTAATACTGCTTGATGCAATAGAAAAAAAGGCCAAATCACATTGAGCTAACAACTAAATTTGGCAAGTAGTTACAAGAGATTAGTTGGAAAACCTCTCAGAATACATGTGCAATGTCATATTTTTGGCCATTTCGTATCTGAATGTTCGAAATAAAACAACATGCATAATCAAGCCCCTGTTAGGGAAAGTTGAGGATAGGGAAAGCTATTCTCTTAGGTCTCACCAAGAAAATTTCATTCAAACAAATTTATTAAAGGACAATAATTATGAGGTTGTTCAAGGGAACCAAAAACAAATAATTCCTAACACAACAAGGACTAAAAGGAGGAAGGCAAACTCAATATGGAAAGCAATTTTCAATGTCCTTGGATCTTTCTTTGCTTCTTGACTAGGTGTGGAAAAGAAATACCAACCATATTTTGAACACATATTCTGCATCTTTTTAGATTAATGAACACCAATTGGATGATGTAGTTAGAAAACTAATGCTTTAAGAAGCAAAGTCTTCCATTTTATTTGGGAAAATGGCAAATCAGTAAAAAAAATTTGGCATGAATAAAAAAAAATTCTATTGATGCCAAATGGAATCGCTTAATTGACATATCAAAAAAAGATAATATTAGAGAGGAAGAATTAGAAATACTAGTGAACCAAAAAATTTGTGGTGTTTATAGGCTACTCTTGCACTCTTAGGGTTTTTCACCTAAAAGGAGAGAGATAAACCCTCAAAATAAATTTGGTTCACTCAATATAATGTATTTACAATGTAATCAAGAATAAATGCAATGTTTTAAATGAAACTAAGCAATAAACTTGACTACTTCTAATTGCAAAATCTAAAAAATATACAATGTTTGAAAACACAATATGATATGTAGAAAATGCAATAGAGAAATAAAGTAATGCAAACATAATTAAACAAGGCTGAATAGAGTGCACCTAGGAAATGAATGTTGAATATGGAACAATCTGAATGCTACCAAAAATTAGTGAAAATCACCAATGGGACTCATTCGCCATTGATGGCAAATATGTCTTACTACTGAAAAAAACTCCATAAAACTAGTTTTCGGCTGTCGGGATCTGAAATATGATAGGATCTAATTTTCTAGCCTTGAGGTGGGACTCATTTTCCATTGATGATGAATCAGTCCTCTCCCAAAATTCTATGAAATCAATGGTCAATTCTAGAGCTCCAAATCTGCACTTGTCTTCTTGTTGGGTTGACAGAGTCAAATTTGTTGGAAACAAACTGTAGGTTGTCTGCAAGCTTGAAATAGGTTGTAGCTAACTTGAAACACTTTGTTTACTTCTTGAACACCTTTCAACACCTAATTGCTTGAAAAATGTAAATACATAAGTCTACAAACATGCATGCAAAAGGGGAAAAATGGTTAAGGGTTAGGTTATATGGATTTTCCTTGGTCAAATCCTAATTTTTGTCATATACCCCTATAATGGAAGAAATGGAATGAAATGAACAAGGAAAGATGTAGAATAAAACAACATGCAAACGCCCTAAAAATCACAAGTTGGAAACAAACTGTATTATGCCAATGGCTGCCCCAAGATACTTTGATTGATGCTTGATTGAATGAGGAAGTGTACAAATTCTTATCGAATGCTTGAAGAATTAGGTGAGCGGAATTGGGTGAAATGGGAAGGATATAAAATGAGGAGAAAATACTTATTTATACACACTTGTGCTTTATTAACTCCAATGATACCTCATCACAATATGACAAGGTAATTTCGAATAAAACTGAAAGAAAATTTGAAATATGTTGTGTTTGGAGCCAAGAGGAACTCATTCACCACCCATGTTGAATGGGTCCCACCTTGTACTTGTAAGTGGGTGTTGGGAATTAAGTTACATTTAATGTTGTTTGTCAGGTTTACATTCAAAAATACACTTAATTAAGCCTTATAAGGGCATAAAAGGGTCATGTAAAGCATAAGAAAGGTGTAAATAGTGAAATCAGGCCTAGAAAAGTGTGAAATCTTGTTACAAGAGTTTACAACACTTCAAAATAGGAATGTTTAGGACCTTCACAAACACCTTCATAAGGCATCACAACACTTCAAAACACCTTCATAAGACATCACAATTTGAATGTTTAGGACCTAATGTGAATGCAAAAGTTACATTGCAACATTAAATCAAAGAAAAATAGAATAAGCATCATGAGAGAAAGACCTAAAAGACATGAAAAATTTCCCAAGCCAGCCATTCTTCTATGGTACATTTGTCTCACCCCTAATGGTACAACTCCTCGTTCAACCCTCACCAAAGTAGCCATGCACATCGAGAAGGATCCAAATGCACTTATGCTAGAAAGATGGAATAACAATGATTAAGAGGGATGATCAAGCCTGTAGGATGAATATCTCATGGTAAACTAAACATAAGAACAAAGGAACACATAGGATAATTGGATCAAGCTTCGATCATTTTTCCAACTATTTGTGGATTAGATCTAGGCTGTTTATGAGAAAAAGAGAATGCATACTCTCTCTGGGGTGACAGAACTCATGGTGGTGCATTGGGTGAGAAGACCCAAAAAGGTGAAGTACATACACTATTGGTATGCACTCATAAACACATAGGTGGCTATGGGGAAATTTGTGCCAATCGAATGGGCTTCATGCTCAATCCATATAAAAATTTATACCTCCTAATAACTTTAACAAGGTGCCACATAGGAAAATATTAGTTTGTGCTTCATGAGAGAAGCAAAGCTTTGTATGCTTGGAACTCATCAACAAGGAGGAAGGTACCACAGGCATGCAAGCTATGTTGTGCAAGGTGGTAAAGATGTAAATTTCAAAATGCAAAAATGTAAAATGCAAAAGATGTTCAAAGGAGTCTTTTTAAGTTCATGCAAGATCTATCACTTAGGGAACATTGTGCCTAATGTCTCCAAAAGAGGACAGATAAAAGAATCTAATATTCACAACTTCTAAGGGGATGTAGTGTGTCACATCAAACCACCAAGAGGAATGTAATATGCTAAAATAGATCACACATATGAAGGACATCAAACTTGATGTCATCCACAAAGTGACAAACGCATCGTATGAAGTGACAAGGCTACACTAAGAACCAAGAATGTAAATGAATTATACCAATATATGCCCCCCACTTTAAAGGAATTGTTACAGACTGGTCTGTGAGCAATTACTTTAAAGTAGCGAAGGAAAGATGCAAGAAAAATAAGACATGAGAGCCAACTTGGAAATCCCTATGCCAAGTCATATGTTTTCAAGTTAGGTTGCATTATGTAAATGAAAAAGAAAACAAAAGAAAGGGAATTTCCCCCTAGAAAGGAACACACCAAATACATAAGGGATCTATGGATTTGGGTTTAGTATGTTCATTGCTGCAATGTTTTTTAAGGAAAGAGCTCATAACTATCATCATTCCCCAAAGCAAATAGAACTGGAAGAATGACACAAAGAGAGCAAAAATAAATAAAAAATAAAGTCCATTTTGGGTCAACATGGAAGAGACATTGCAGTATCAATGCTTTAATTATCTCAAAAAGGAAACACAAGCGAAAAGAAAAAAAAGATAAAAAAAAAAGCCTTTGGGTCAACATGAAGGAGACATTTTGGTCTCAATTCCTTACATCATCCCTAAAATGAAAACACAAGAAAAAGAAAAAATAAAAAGGAAAAGGGATGGTTTGGGTCAACATGGAAGAGACATAGGGTGTCTCAACGCTTTGTGTCATCCCCAAAAGGAAAACAAAAAATAAAAAGAGAAAAAGGCAATGGATGACCTATAGAAGAATAGAGATACAAATAGATGAAGTGCACAAAGAGGGAGAACATCAAACACACATTATGAGGGAACACGATACGCACATAAAATCACAAATAAAAGAAAAATGTAAAAGGCTAACAAGGCGAATGCAAGTCAACCATCTAACAAATCATCCACCTCCCAATCATGTTAAGTGTATTGTGAGGGCGGTCGGCTGTCTAAAGGAAGAATCACAAGTGTCAAACTAGGAGATGTACCGGGTTCTTTAATTGGTGTAGAAGATTTATCATTTAAGCTCATGGTAGATGAAAATAAAGAGTTTAGATCGTTATGCACTTCATCTATTTTTGTGATCTCCTCCTCATCATCATCAAGATTGATTATGATGGGAGGACAAAGGGTTATTTCCAAGGAAGGAAGTATCAAAAGTTGTGGTTGTTGGATCAAATCATTTTTTTGTGAGGGTTGGACTGTATTATCTTGTAACGGGTCAAGAAGAGGAGGGTGATTAGGTATTTCTTTCTTCAAAGGCATAGGTTGGTTTTCTTTGTTTTCTTCCATTAGTGACTTATGAGCAAGGAGATGATGATGATGCCTATGCTCCCTAGCATCACAATTTCTTTTAATTTTATTTTGAAGTTGTTGAGGTGTAAGAGTGGGTTGATCCACCATAGGTTCCTTTTCTTTTGGAGAGGGAAGAACGGAAGAAACTAAAAAATATGGGTCAACCACTTTCTCTTTAGCTTTATACACTTGTTTAATGCGGGGAGGCATAACAAGATTGGTTTCATTATCTCAATGGAATTTAAAGGAGGAAAGGGGAGTGTCTAGGGTTGGTTTCTCATGGGGTGGTATTGTTTTCTTAGTTTCAGACCTAGGCTGAAGCATTGTCTCATCTATGATAGGAATAGTGGAAGTGGATGGGGACATCAAGCAAAGAGACAACTTGGCTATTCTTTTGGCTTTGGACTTTTGATAGGTTATGAAAAAGAAATCTTTACAAGGAGCGATGGGCTCCATAGGTTTAGGCCAAAACTATTCTAAGGAAAAATTACCTTTAGAAGATAATGGATGAAAACCACTATGGTGTATGGTAAATATTTCATTGCCATGTGGAAACTTGTACCATTTTTGAACAACTAATGGTAATTCTTTCATCGAGTGAAGCCAAGGATGACCTAGTCGTAGACAAAATTATCTAATTGTGGAATGATAGAAAATGTTACATCCAAAGTTTTGGGTCCAACTTGTAATGGGAGTATGATCGATCCGATTGCAGGGCACACAAAACTAGTATGTGTTTTAATCCATGCAATTGGTTTATTATATTCTTCTTGGTAATGCTCATGTAATACTAAAAATTCTTCCATGATCACATTCTTGCCACAAGCGGGTTCTATTAATATCCCATTAGTGGGCTTATCATAGATTGGACTAGCTATGTAAAGAGGACCATCAGGAAGCTTTTTAAGTATATCATTAGAAGAAAAATTGATATCAAGAGATTTGTTGGTTGCGCCCTTATGAGGGACATCTATTGTACCCACAAGTTCATCCATAGGATTAACTTGGGTAACAATTGGAGTAAAATCATGTTATTCATTATCTCTATTAATGTTTATCACATGAGTTTTTGAAGGTTCACTAGCCTAAACAAATGAAACATTGTGTTTAGGAATGGGGTTGGTAAAGATTTGTAAGTTATGATTAGGGGGTGCAATAGACTTATTGCCTTGATCATTGACACCCACAATGGATAAATGACCCAAATCAATGACGTTTTGAACTAAGTGTTTGAGATGCTTACATTGTTCAATGTCATGTCCATTTTGGTGATGAAAATGGAAAATAACCATTTGGTTTAAAGTTAGGTGGTGTCAAGGGGTTTAATGGTAGGAAAAGTGATCATTTGTTGCTGGAGCAATTGGTTCATTATATTATGGAGGAATCAGGCAAGGGGGTAAATTGTCTCTTCAAGTTCCCAAAGGTAAAGGGCACCATTGTTTTAACAACTGCCACTTGATTAGGTATGGGTTGAGTTTGTTGTTGAGGAGGTGGATTGAACTGTAGAAATCCTCCATTTGGTTTTCTAAATTTTTGTGTGTTGTTTTGGTTATTATGTTTGGACTTCTCAGCTTGGTTAGAAGTGGACTTTGAATCTTGACTAGAAACCGGGTTGTGATAGTCACATAGGGTTGTGCATAAATGCATGAACGAAGGAAATTTCATCATAGTCAACTTATCCTGAAGGTTTGTGTGGAATCTTTTGATAAACATCTTTTGTAGATGTGAATCGGAAATCTTGACATCAATTTGAGAATACAATGACTAATAATAGGAAATGAAATGAGTGACTTTTTCATCTACATTTTGTTTACATCTCATTAAATCAGCCATTGTCTTTTTGGGAGTCATATGAACTTGGAAGTGACTTATAAAGGAATCCAAAAGTTCATTAAATTATTGGATTGAATGATTTGGTAATTTTGAAAATCACTCCAATGTAGTGTCCTTTAAGGTCCTAGGAAAAAGTTTAGCTAGCAATTTCTCATCAAGGACAAAATCACCGCAGAAGGCTATATAAGCATTGACATGATTAGTAGGATCTCCTTTACCTCCATATTTCTCAAACCTAGGCATCTCAATCCCTTGTGGCATCGAGGTTCTTAAGATCTCTAAAGATAAGGGGATACTACAAACATGATATGTGGGTGGAGCATTTTGACTTTGGCTAATGGTGGATATTTGTTGTTGTATGGATGAAACGATGTTAAAGAGTTGTGTAATGATGGGATTGGTATTAGTGGTATGAGGTGGAAGTGAAAATGGTTATGGAGTGAATGTAATTTTAGGAGAAGTGAAAGGAACACTAGGAGGGATGAAGGTGGAAGATGGAACATGTGATGCCACAAAAGAACTAGGAATGCTAGTTGGAAGAACAAAAGGAGTCACATGACTAACCTATTGCATGGTTGTTGTAACTTGAGGAGTTGTATAAGTTGGTATGGATGTTATGGTTGAAGGGGGAGGAATATGAGGTCCTCCTTGGCTCACAACAATGTAGTAAATGCCCAAAAAATTTCTGAAAGTGTTTTTTGAAATGTGCAGGTGGATTGATTCACCCAAGGTGGCGAATGATTCCAAGTATGATATTTTTTGTTTTTTAGAAAATTTAAAGTGATTTTAATTGTTTTCAAATGCAAATTGAGGATGAAAATGTATATTTTCACTTTTTGAATGATTTGATATGAAAAAATGAAGTCTAAAAGAGTTTTTCACTAATGCAATTTGAGAAACCCTAGGATGAAAAAACAAAAAAAAAAAAACATAATTGAATGTTGATGCAAATGAAACCTAGGATGCAAGATGCAAATGAAATCAAAAAGAGAAATTTCTCAATATGCAGGTTCACAAAAATGAACCGATAATTTTGTGGTGTCTATAGGCTACTCTTGCACTCTTAGGGTTTTTCACCTAAAAGGAGAGAGATAAACCCTCAAAATCAATGTCGTTTAGTCAATCTAATGTATGTATGATGTAATTAAGAATAAATACAATGTTGTAAATGCAACTAAGCAATGAAATTGACTGATTATGAATGCAAAACCTAAGAAATATGCAATGTTTGAAAACATAATGTGATATGCAGAAAATGTAATAGAAATGTAAACTAATGCAAACAAAATTAAACAAGGATGAATAGAGTGCACCTGTGCAATGAATGTTTAATATGGAATGATCTAAATACAAACATAAATCAGTGAAAATCACTAGTGGAACTCATTCGGCACTGATGGTGAATCAGTCCTACTATTGGTAAAAACTCTTGAAAACTAGCTTTGTGCTGTCGGGATCTAAAATCTGATAGATTCTAATTTTCCATCTGTAAGGTGGGACTTATTTTCCATTGATGGAGAATCAGTCCTCTCCCAAAATTCTATGAAATCAATGGTCAATTCTATAGCTCTAGATTTGCACTTGTCTTCTTGTTGGGTTGATAGAGTCAAATCTATAGAAAATAGACTATAGGTTATCTCCAAGCCTAAAATAGGATGTATTTGACTTGAAACACTTTTTTGACTTCTCGACCACCTTTCAACACCTAATTGCTTGACAAATTTGCATACACAAGTTTGTAAACACACATGCAAAAGGGGAAAACTTATTAAGGATTAGGTTATAGGGATTTTCCTTCATTAAATCCCACTTTGGTAATCAAAACCTTAATGAATAAATTGAATGAATGGTGATCCCACAATAGTGGTTTACAATTTTTGGCCAAACTAGACATCAAAATATATTTTTCTAACTAAATCTTTAGTTTCGGGTACCTATAGCAACTAAACTGTGAGGAATTTGAAGATGATGCAAACTAGAGTTTTGTCAAATTTTGTCTACGGATTCTAAATATATTTTTTTCAATTTTTTTTGAATTAGATTGCACATATTTTTCCATCTCCCTTGAAAACTAGTTTTTTTCAAAAAACAACATTTTTATGGAGTGACACTCACCATATAATGCATAATCTATTTTCCATGAAGGATAAAATTATAATTCTTTCTAATTTAGATTTTTAACTTTGATATCTAGTGCTTCCACTTGGTTAGATAGTCTTTTATTGAATATTTTTTCCTTAATTAATTTTCAAAGTCAAACCAATCACAATTCAGACATAGGCGGACCATATAACGCATAACTTTTTTTGTATGTATCAAAATTCAATTTTTTTTTTATTGGATCAAGGAGTTCAATATCTGGTGCACTCATATTTTTAATTTGTTTTCTTGATAATATACTATTTTTCCACATGTGTAGAACAAAGAGCTTCATTTTTAGTGAAAAACTTACATTCACAAGAAATAAAAAATAAATATAATAATCAAATTAAATTTAATTAAAATTATACTTTTTTGGAAGCTTATAATAAGGAATACATACTTATAAAAAAATAAATTTTAAATGAATTCATTTGATCCCCCAAAAGTAAATCAAAAGTGGTTTTTTATCATTATTTTGATAGTGTAAAGGAGACTCTACTATAGGTATGGTTTAAAACTACAGGGGTTCTATCCAAGGGGACTTTTTCTAAGGTGGTTTGATCAAAGTCTCTTCAATTGGAATATTTTAAATGAAAATTTTCAAGGCTTAAATCATTATATTTAATAAAAAATATGTGATTTTAGCAAAAATCAAGATCTCCCAGAAAGTGTAAACCACTATTGTGGTAGCACCAAAATGAACAAGGTGTTGGTGTTTTCCAAATACACCTAAGGGATCTCTAAAGAGCATCCAACTCTTATGTTTAAGATCCTTAAAGTGAATGGACAACAGACAATATTTAGTCAAAGACTGAATTATTCTACTCTTTAGGCTCTGTGGGACCTAGGAGGGTGTTTCCTTTAGCATTTTATTTTACTATTTCAATAAATGGCATAACAAATCACATATTGGTTCCTATAAGGTGTAAACAACACAATTCACTCAAAGGTTGGCTAATATTTAAGCAAATATCCATCCATTTACCAGTAACATGGAAAATGTCCCATATACATGCTTCATTGTAGATAATTTTAAAAGATTTGTATTTTAACCCTGAATCAACAGTTTGATATATTATTATCATTTAAAAGACCAATACCAAGAAAAATAGACTAGTTTTTTCATCAATTGGGAAATGGAGTCAGATATTACAACCTGTCATGCAAAAATTCTTTAAACTTGATAATTATGGACTATTTCCACAAGAACTTACATTATGGAAACTCTTTGCACATAATTCATCACTTCTTACCGAATTCTTAGTAAATCATCACAAGTTCATGACCTCACTTAAACATTTAATTGATTCATTCAACCAAAGAACAAATGAAGACATGCGTTCAAATGAAACATCTAAAGATAAACAAAATATACTTGATATTATATTCAAAACTTGTGGAATGATCTACAAAGAAGAGTAGATAAACTATGTATGGAATTTACTTTCGATATCAATAATTTATACAAAACCATTTAAGATTTTCATATGCAAAATTCAGAACCCAAGACAATTCTACTAACCTATTTTTTGGTATTCTACTATTTTCTACCCCTCTTACATATCAAACTTGAAGACTTAAAAATGTTAGAACCCCATGCAAATGAGTCCTGAATTCCCTTTTATAGAACAAGGGAGCCAAACAGCTTCAACCTTGAAATGCATTTACATTACAAAAATTTCATTTCAATTGCATTTCAAAATTCCCCACATGATAATTTTGTTGAAACGGGGAAAGCAAAAATTTCCATAACTGCCACAAGGAAGAAGAAAAGTATCACCAAAATTTTCCTCGACCACCATGTAAGCAGGAAAAACCAATGCCCATACCTCCACAAGGGCACACAATCAACATTCAACACCCAAAAAGTTGCCACACACTCAAAGAGAAAATGACCACCACTAAAATCATTTATCGACACAGAAATCTTAATCACCACCACCTTTTCACTAACTGGAAGCCCTTTTACTAGCAACACACACACCATGATATAGATGCCCACTTCGCATTGTGGTGAGGGTTGGGGATGAAAATTCAACCCCTTCCTCATCCTTTTCTCATTTCAGCATGACCCCATCACACCCGCTCAGAGTCCTGGCCACCAGAGGTTGAACAAACAATACCTTAGCTCCAAGAGATGGAGCTTGACCCAGAGCCTTGAGGTATTGATGGTAGTTGGAGTCTGTCTCAGTCTCTAATGAAATCTTTGTGATATTGATGGGTGAATTATGTCATCTAAAAGAGCGACGACCATACCGAAGTTTGCACTGAACTTTGCTAGAAGGCCCAGTAGTCTTTTCTCCTTTTGCTGCCACTGTCGAGCTCTCAACCTTGCCTCTCAAACAATAGCTATATCTAGTAGCACTAGGCACAAAACCCCTTCCTCAAACATCCTCATGTGAGCATTTATTTTGTTCTAGGTCCTCATCATGGGATCTCTATGAGCTTAGTTGGGAAGAACTTCATAGTGGAACCAACAGAACACTAGGCTTGCTCATTTTTCTACAAGAAATTATACACTCAAAATTTGACTCTTTGTACAATCTGGAAGATTTGACAATTACTTTCTATAGTGAAAATAGAAACTCGCTACTTCTATTTATTGAGCAATATGATTTTATCAACCATGAATGCTTAATGAAACACACACTCGCAAACTAGACAATTCATTATCATGAATATTGTCACTATTTAATTCCCATGTGATCTCAACCATTGGTTTAAAATCACAATCCATGAGCTTGATAGTGGAAACTAGGCCCCATGTCCATATCGAGACATGTTTCTTTCTTTCGTTGTTCTCACATTGCATAACTGGCTGACATTTATTACCTGTGAGCTGGCGGGGTACGGTCAAGCTCTCTTCCCATAGCCTCAAATCTCAAAACCTGCACACATAGAAAGGTTAACATTTAATAAAGGGCCTTTCTTAGGGCGATGGTGACATAACTCTCACATGATGACAACTTATGCTAGGATCAATGGGAAAAATTAGAACTTGACTTTAGGAGATAGCTAAGGTCAATGGGTCGACTAGGTGACCAACAGTCTTAACTAAAGGGGCCAGTTGGAAAATGCATATGATTGCTTACGTGATGACTCAAAGAACAAGAAACTAGCATTGCAAGTTAATGCAATATTAGAAAATTTTAATGCTTTCAAAGGGAAAAACCTACTCACACATGGGGACAAGGGTTTTGTGTGCCAACAGGGTCCATGGGTTGCTTAAAAATTGGAAAATTTTGGAAGCTCCATCAGTGGCTCATGTCTAGGGACGTATACCCCTAGTGGGTATAGTAAGAATCTAGATCTTAGGTTGAAGCAAACCATGGTAGAAGACCAAGACCCAGGAACTTTCCTAGACAAGGCAAGCAGACACAACAAAAAGTAAACACCAGACCAACCTATGTACACTATTTACAAAATATACATTACAATTTTCTTCAATAAATTGGAGGCCCCTGACCCCCAAAATTCAGGGATAATTCTTTCCTTTGTCAAACACTTTGGCATGTTTTACTAGTCATGGATCCATATGAACATTATGCAATTCCAAGCTACTAGAATTAGCATAATCAACATTTCCTATGATATTTGACATAACATTGCTACATTTATACTTCCCAACCATAAGTTCATCAAGCTGGAGTGGGAAGATAAAACCCTCATACCCCACATTGTCATGAAGTGTAAAATCACATTCCACTTGCTTATTAAACTTAAAATCCTCATAATTTTTTTGGCTTATATCTATCCAATCTTCTATAAGATCAAAGAAAAGGAAAACATGATCAAGCATATCCTTAATCTGTTTATCACAAGTGTATTCTTCATGAGATGAAAGAAGTTCCATGATAAGGTCCATAAGAAAGGGACCATCTACAAAAAACTCCACTGTAGCTTCATATTGAATTATGTCATTCCTTTGGTTACCTATTCCTTTGAACTACTCCTTGCATAGATGAAATAATCCTACAATAGTAACATATTCTACATAATCATCAAGTAGTTATTTCTCCTCAATATAAAATAATGTTGTATGACTGTCCATGCTTTTATCCTGATTTACCTCTTGGTCTCCTAAAAGTGAACTTCCTTTCATGTCAAGGAAAATATCATCATGTGGAACATGAATAGCTAACATTTTAATTATCTTTTCAAGTACATAGCCAGTCACCACAAGGAAATCAACATAATCATCTACATCCCTTTTGACACCCCTACCACATCCAAAGTTGACATCATCATGTTGAACTTCTTTATCATGTGAGCTATTGTCACATTTAGACTCCAACAAGTCTAAGGAATTCTCTTGATACTTATTAAGCACAATTTCCTCAATCACATGTTGGGAAGCTAATTCACTAGTGTTTGTGTCTCCATATCCTCCATTTAACTGGGAGATCATCAAGTCAGGGTGAAATTTTCAAAGGAAAAGTTTCCAACACTTATATCACCTTGAATATTGTTTGTTTCATCTATGACACATCCACTACTAGTACTTGTTAAATACTCATTAGGGGTATCTTCAAAAAGAGGATTTCTTCTATACCAATAAGGATTATTATTTATAACCTCACTGTCTAATACAAGTTCATCAAATAAAGTATTTTTCCATAGCTTCATGGTAATTGGATGTATCTCATCTTCATCAGTATCAATATTCCAACAATCCTAATCATCGGTGCATTCAAATTCAATGCAGTTACTTGAAGAACATATAGAAACATCCCCAACATCCTCCTCATCATTTACACTCACAATAATCGATACACATTCAAAACATGAAGATTACTGCTCACTACCTAGGAAACACACACCCTCAATGCTATTAACATATCCACTACTAGAAGTAAGGGATTCCATCTCCACTTCATAAGAAGAATCATTTTCAACAGAAGAATATCCAAATTCAATCTCATCACTTTGATTCCTCATTTGTGCCATTTCATTGAAACCAAGTGGATTCCCCTCATTGACTGGTGTATGATGAGTGCTTCTTGAATCATTTTGTGAGGTTTCACCATGTACTTCTTGTGTTTGTTCATATCTTATGACATCCCAAGGAAGATAATTAGGTGTTAACTCCTTGTTCTCACACTCTGTCTCTTCATCCCCATCACTGCTATAGGAACTTGCTTCTATGTTACTTGTAAAATAACAACATTCAACAATTATTTGCTCAAACTTTGATGCTTCTCCTTGATGTGTCAATCTTAGTCTCTAATCCTCCTCACTGTGGCAATTATTGCCCACATTCTAGGAAATAGCTAGGGGTATATGACCATGCTCAATTTCTTCCATAGTATTTATCCAATCTAATACTTGATCAAGACTATGAGTTTTTTGATTCTCAGACCATTGGCTTGATCCTAATATGTAAGCTTCACAAAATAAATTGATGCTCATTAAATCACTAGGCTTGAAACTCTTGGGTAACTCCATTAAAACATCCAAGAACCTTGAAAAAAAGTCATATGGTGACTCATTCACATGTGTCTTCATTTCATACAACATTCTAACAAATAAAATCAATTCATCCTTCCCCATCCTTGGTTGGTGTGAGGTTGATCCTTGCTCATATTCTGCACCTAGTGGGAGTAATGCAAAAGCAACATCTATGGGATCCTTTTCTTGAAAAACACTACTTCTCCCTGATTGGTTTGGCTCACTAGCCTGAATACTATTAGAACTACTACTACTAATCATAGGTCCTCTCATGATTGAGTATTTCAAATTATTCTCAATGTTCATTACCTCTTGGTAGGCTTTTTATAAGGTGGTAGGCTCTTTATCTCTTAACAAGAAGTTCATCTTACTATCAAATTCTCCAAAATATACAACCAAACACTCTGCATCATTTGGTCTCATGTGCTTAGGGATTTTCCTTATGACCTTGGAAAATATAAGGTTTAAAGTAGGGACCAATTCGGGCCCTTATCCCTAAAAATCTCCATGAAATTCTTTCTTGCAACACTTGGTTTTATCCTTTCACCAAACTGGTCCATGAAGGATGCCTTAAGTTCATTCCAACAATGTATAGAAGAAGCATGCATAAAAGAGAACCAATCTCTTCCATCTCCTTTCAAAAATTGAGCAAAGAACTTCATAACCACATCTTCAGAGTCTATCTCATAATCACCCATCACATCAGTAAATTCTTGCACATACCTACTTATTGATTCTGACTTGTCACCACTGAATCTTGGTATTTTTTCCCTGACCTTGGGTGGTACCGTATTTGGGTAACCACAACTTTTTTTTGAAGCTAATAGCCTTGCACCTATCAGTATTGAAATTTCTTTAGTGAGACAATGACTGTTCACCTTGCATGTCCTTTTGCATACTTGTACCAGATGATGTGAATTGATGACCTATCCTTAGCTCTTGAGAAGGAATTTAGAATAATCCAAGAAAACATATAATATTATTCCAATTCCTTTCACCAAATATTATCCTAAGCTTCTAGCATATGTACTTACAAATGATACCTAAGATCTAACAATTTGACATGCTCCTTTAATCATTCTATAGAAATTCAACTTGTACATAAAAGCATGCTAAAATATTACTATCATTCCCTCATCTAGTGCTAATTCACTCATTAGGGAATCATTTACATCTTTAGCATGGGAAATTTATCTTGATTTACCAAAAATATGCTCTTATTTCTTCAAATTCTATAAAAATACTTGGTAATTTGCAACATGTGACTATCCTTTTCCTCATAAGTTGCAGATCCAATCAATTAATGTATGATTTGATAGGTTTGAATTAGAGTCACCACCTCCTTCCAAAGGAATGAAATTCAAGTAAGATGAAGTTTCTTTGTAAGTAGTACACATTCTGGGCTATCTTCCACAATAGAGTCACGTTCGGATCCTTTAGTATTTGCCGCACTCAAAGTATTTTCCAAGTTCTAGAATTTGTTGTTATGTAATCAAGATGTTTAGGTTTACTTCACCCTTTGAATCTAAATTTGGTATCTGTGTTTGGAGAATGATAATTTCCCCAATGAGTCTCCATTTTGTTGGTGTTTTCCCAATACACCTAAGGGATCTCTAAAGAGTAGCCAATACTTATGTTTAAGACCCTTAAAGCGAATGGCCAACTAACAAGATTCAGTCAAAGAATGAAATATTCTACTCTTTAGGCTCTGTGGGACCTTGGAGGGTGTTCCTTTTATCATTTTATTAGAATATTTCAATAAATGACATAGCAAATCATAGATAAGTTCCTATAAGGGGTAAACAACACAATTCACTTAAAGGTTGGCTAATCTTTAAGCAAATATCCATCCATTTACCAGGAACGTGGAAAATGTCTCACATACATGCTTCATTGTATATAATTTTAAAATATTTGTATTCTAAGCCTAAATCAATAGTCTGATAGATTATTATCATTTTAAAGAACAATACCAAGACTAACAAACTAGTTTCTTCATCGATTGGGCAATGGAGTCATAGATATTACAACCTGTCATGCAAAAATTATGTAAACCTGATAATAATGGACTATTTCCACAAAAAATTGTATTATGGAAACTCTCTACACATATTTCATCACTTCTTACTAAATTCTCAATAAATCATCTCAAGTTCATGACCTCACTTAAACATTTAATTGATTAATTGAACCAAAGAAGAAATGAAGAAATGTATTCAAATGAAACATATGAAGTTGAACCAAATATACTTGATATTATATTCAAAACTTTTGAAATGATCTAAATATAAGAGTACATAAACTATGTATGGAATTTACTTCGACATTGACCAATAACTACTACAAAACCATATAAGACTTTCTACATAAAATATTTGTATTCTAAGCCTAAATCAATAGTCTGATAGATTATTATCATTTTAAAGAACAATACCAAGACTAACAAACTAGTTTCTTCATCGATTGGGCAATGGAGTCATAGATATTACAACCTGTCATGCAAAAATTATGTAAACCTGATAATAATGGACTATTTCCACAAAAAATTGTATTATGGAAACTCTCTACACATATTTCATCACTTCTTACTAAATTCTCAATAAATCATCTCAAGTTCATGACCTCACTTAAACATTTAATTGATTAATTGAACCAAAGAAGAAATGAAGAAATGTATTCAAATGAAACATATGAAGTTGAACCAAATATACTTGATATTATATTCAAAACTTTTGAAATGATCTAAATATAAGAGTACATAAACTATGTATGGAATTTACTTTCGATATTGATTAATAACTACTACAAAACCATATAAGACTTTTATATGAAAAATTTAGAACCCAAGACAATTCTACTATCCTATTTTCTAGTATTCTACTATTGTCTACCCCTTTTACATATCAGACTTAAAGACTCAAAAATGTTAGAACTCCTTGCAAATGAGCCTTGAATTTCCTTTTATATAACAAGGGAGCCAACAAGCTTCAAGCTTGAAATGCAGTTACATTGCATAAAAATTATTTCATATCACATTTCAGCTACATTTCAAAATTCCCCACATGATAATTCTATTAAATAAGGAAAGCAAAAATTTCCATAGCCACCATGAGGAAGAAGCAAAGTATCACCAAATTTTTTCTCGA
>VDFB02156057.1:0-31632 GCA_007258455.2 Sequoia sempervirens | reverse complement strand
TTTACAATGAATAGAAATAGCTGCAAAATAAGAGAGATAAGCTTCTAGAATGTTCTTTATCCACACTGGCGGTAAACCATCCAGGGGTTACATATATGAGAGATTAATTATAAGAATTTGCAGCTAATTAAATGACTGAAACAGTACTACTGTTTACAGTCTTACAATGATAAACAATTGCAATTTTCAAGTGTTATTACAATCTTTACAAAGCACAATGAAATAGAAGATTTTTCCACTTGATATCCTCTCAATTAATGAAGCTTAAAACCAAAATCAGAATACTGAAGCAAACTGATATAAAAATCAGCAAACTGAAAACTCATAAAAATAATCACAACTCCTTCACAATACCTCCAGAAGATGAAATATAACTTGCAAAAGCTCTTGAGAAGGTTGGCGCCCAATTCACAATGATAAAACAGCATCTAAACTCAACCATTAATTTATGCACAAATCCCAATGCTCTCCAAAAAAGTACGGCCTCCTTGCAAGGGTGATTTTGCTTAATAAAATCTGAAACTTGGAATTAAATTCTGATAACCTCCAAATATGGTCGCCTCTATCATAGAAATGCAATGATCAAATACCCAGAACCAAATAAAATTCATACTAAAAGCTGCATACAAAAATCACTTTCAGCCATGATAAACCAACAACATGAAAACTGGAAATATTTCACCAAAACTCCACAATAATGCTCAATATGTACTTCTGGATGAAGCACACTCTCAATCCACCACCTAGGGAACCATAGTTGTAGGCCCGAAGAATGGAGTAAATTTGCTAAGCTTTCCCTTAGCCGTATTTTGGATTCATTCCAGCAGCGTAACTTTGCTCTTCAAAAATATGCATAAACAGTTCTTCAAACAGCAGCAATATATAAGCTTCAATTGGCAAATGAAGCAACAAGAACTCTTCAAATTCCAAGAAGTTGAATCACTTCAACTTCCAAAAGGGATGCCACCTTTTTGCATTTTACTTTTTGAAATAATATAATATTACTCAACCTCCTCTTCACTTTGCAACAATAAAGCATTTAATAAATCATTAAATGCACAATTGACCCCCTTAATGGCCCCTCTTTTAAAACAACATGAAGTTATTACTCCTAGGCATGGGGTACAACTGAGAAACATGAAATTTGACTTAGTATAAACTCAACTCATGAAGAAAACCAAACCCAAAGCCAAACTGAAACTGATGGATAACAAGATGACTTGAGTTGAACTGCTGATGATGCCATTGCCAAAATTAGACTTACTAAAAATAGCCATTGCCAAAAATAGTAAGTTTACCTCAAAACCAACAGAAAGCAGAACTGAGCTGGAAGCAAGATTTAATGAAAGTGGAAACCCTAAATTTGCACATCTTAGTAGCCTATGGATTTCCAAAAATAGACTAAAACCAAACGAAGAGCGTATGGCCAAAATGGGGACATTACAGAATGACTCTTCCATCAATCAGCATCTGCAAAGGAGTATGCATCAATGCCTCCAAACGTTGAATAACTCTGCTCTGATAGACAGAAGCATCACCCCAGGCCTGATCAACTACCTCCATTCGTGCCATAATGCTGGAAGCTTGCTAGTAAGCATGAGCAAGGTCTTCCATGAACTTCTCTGTCTCGGCACGAACACCTGCAATCCATTTGTCTGCCTCCTCTGCCATCTTCCTCAAATCTTCTAGGCCACTAACTGATTCTCTGGATAACTCGGCTGGAATCTCTATGGCCGAAATATCCTGCACACAAGGACAAGACAAGTGATGCATGTATCCTATCAATGTCTTATGCTCTTTCTTCAATTTCTTATACTTTCCTTCAGTCCTGAACAATCTATCCTTAAGCGCCTAATAGGAGTTATCACACTCCTCAACAATCTGTGCACCTGTGGGGCGTCCTAACTCCATGGTCGTGATCACATAATTTTCTGGCACTGCTTCATCCCGATCACAATCAACTCGTGGCACTGCTACATGAAGGGTGCGAGAGCCATCCTCATCCGTTGAAATCTTCAAAAAAATTCGTGCTCTCTTCTTTGGTGGAGGCGCGCTAATCCTATTCAAAAACTCTTCCATCTCTACTGCCGGATCAATCTCTTCACTGGGCTCCTTCTCATTCAATCTCTGAGCCAATCAGGTACAACCTAATGTATATCAAATGGCTGCTCCTCTCTTGCCTCTACTTCATGGACTTGTTCAACTTCAATTTCATTCTGGCGAGGCTCATCGGCCTCTAATGGCTGAGCATCTCTTGAAACTGCATCATCCTCTAAAGCCGTCTCTAACTCACGTTGGAAGCAAGTATCAGTAGCAATCTCCTCATCTTCCTCCAGCTGATCATCTCTAGTAGGTGCATTGACACTCTGACCAACTGATTCTCTCCGTGGTGGCTGATTTTCTTCATGAACTTCTTGCTCCTGATTCAATTCGTTTCTCTGATCAGGGAAAAGAGAAACCTCTTGTATACTTGGAGAACGTGTCTCCAATGGCCTAGGCGACTCAACTACAACTCTTGGAGGCTCCGACCGAACTGGCTCCTTCCTTCGAGATTTTGGACCTCGAGTAATCTGTTTCTTCCTACTGGTAGTGGGTGTCCTATGATCTCCCATCAAGCTGTAAGTCAAAGGAATTGACCTACTCTTCAATCTGCTCACATGCCTTTCAACCCATGCTCTGGTGAAAGTCATGACTGGAATACAAAGTGTGTCCAAATCGGCTATCTCTGGCTCTGACCAATCTGGGAATGGAAGTGGCGTGTCTCTTACTGCCTCATAATCTGGATGGAGAACATTCATGTCCTCATCCACCTGGTCTGGTACTGGAATAACTTCACATTCCTTGATCATACTCAATGGCAGCCTCCAAAACATTCTTTTCTTGACTTCAGCCTCATCTAATGCACCAACCTAGTAATCCTCAATATTGGCCTTATGCTTGAACTCTTCTGACAGTATCCATCTGATATTGATAGGAAAAATGAAAGAACTGAAGCTCATTTTCAGCTTCTCTAGCTACCTGAAGTGAAGGACACACTTCATCTGAATTACCCATGACAATCGGGAAGTCAACTCCTCCCTTCTTCTTTCTCTTCTGAATTTTATCATAGGCAACAAGTTGCCTAGATATCTCTAACATCAAGATTCTATTGGTTGGGTACTTAGGCAATCTATATAGATATGAAGAAAAACCTTGCAGCCTGATATAAGAAAACTTCGGAAACTGAATGAACCAACACCCATACCTTTCTATTAACTCCTGAGCTTCCCTTGAGATCCTATGATGAGTCCGCTCCAGAAGTGATCTCGTGATGTGCATGGTAAAGGCATCGTTGACACGCTTGTAATGAGTAGTGCTTGTCAGGTGCAACTGCGGACAAGCCTCATGGATTTTGAATTGATGAGAACCACAACCAACAGGCTCCTTGTAAGATATTCCTCTATACTTAGTCATACGAGCTAGCATGTAAATAATGTAGGAGCCCATGTAAAATGTCTTCATGCTCCTCAGACTCAGGAGCTGCTCATGTAAATTGTCACTGATCATCACAGCCCAGTTGATGTGCTCTTTTCCTTCCAGCACGAGGTTGATGTAATAAAACATCCATGGCTCAAAAATAAATGCTTGAGGGCAGCCTCCAACTCTACTCAGCATCATGATCAAGTCGCAATACTCTTGCTTCAAATCATCTGATATAATCTGCTTCGGCAACTTTGTACGAGAGGGCTTGGGCTTGTTCATCCAACGAGTATTGATCACCTCTGCACATCTCTAGAATGTAGAAGCATACATTCATCCAGCACGCTCTCTTGTTTTGTAAATCATCCTCTCGTGCGCTGGGATTCCAAAAGCTTCGCCGATAGTTGCAGGACTGAGGTTGGCAAATACTTGGCCATTTGGTGAAACAATGGACCTATGATCGGGCTCATAGCAATTAGCACACTCCATCATCAGCTCCGAGCACTGAATAGCTGGCGGGAAACCAGCAGCTGCAAATAATCCGCTTTGAACAATATTGTGCGAAGTGATTGAAGGACGGTGACTACCAACTCCCATTATCCGATTTTTGAAAGCCTCCATGTTGAAAGAGCCCAAATTCGTGTCAGCCAGCTTGCTCAACTTTGAAGTGAATTTTGATTCCGGCAAGAAAGGCTTGCTCAGCTTCTTGATAACAGCCTGCCTGGATGCACCATTGCTATCTCTGCCAGTTGCTCTTACTTCGGCCACCCTGCAAAATAATAAACAGCCATCAGCAATTAACTTAGAAAAATAACATAACATGTAGAGGGCTGCTAGTCAACTTTTAAAATTTGAGAAGTTGCAACATTCTATTCATCTACAAACCTCAACTTCTCCTTCACAATTTCGAACTTTCAATCACTTAGAAAGTTTATGCAAGCTTCAGCAACTTCAACTCTTGAGAAGACTTTCTAAGTTGGCTGCAACAACTTCACACTTGAGAAAATCGTCCAACTTCAGCACTTCAAAAAGACTAAGCAAATTTCGCACTTCAGCAACTTTTTTCTACTTCAAGTCGTACCTCTTCAATACTCAGCCACAAACTTAGACTTTTCAAACTTCAACTTCAGCAATCCTCTTCAACACTTAAATCGAATTTTCTTCAATGCCTAGCTACAAACTTGCACTGCAACTTCAATCTCAGAGCTAAAATCGAACTTCTTCAACTGGTGAAGAGGAATGAATAAACTCTCAATTCTTATAGCCAAATCGAATTCTAGGAGGCCAAGTTTAGCCAGTTCATTAAGCCTCCACTACCTCACAGCAGGAATTCGAATTTCCCTCCTCTGGCAATTTCAACACTTGTCACCTGACGTCCAGAATCTTGACCTTCTAGAATTTCAAAAGATTCATCTTGACTAGCGTACTTGGCATTTGAATTCAAAAATTCACTTCAAATTCACTCTTTAAGAAATTTAATTCACCAGCTGAAGCTCTATCATTTAATTTTTTAATTCACCTCGACTCTGGAAGATTCATCTCACGAAGAATCCGATCGAAATCATCTCGGCAATTCATCTCAAATTCGTTGTCTGAGGCATTTTATTTTTGAAAACACATTTTATTCACTTTGCCTTCGAAAAATTTTAAATTTCCCTTAGGAAAATTTCATGATTTCAAGTGCCAATCAAAATCTCCATCTGAAAGCCCTGGCGAAGTGCAAAAGACACTAAAATCCATTCCTTGTCGAAGATCTTCAATACCCAGAAGAAAATTTCCTTCAAAACGTGTCGAATTCATGGGTCTACAACGAAGGGGTACATTTAATTTTTTGAACCTTAGAAAAATTATTTTCACCAAATTTAATCCAGTTCTTCATCCCTGTGAGTATTTTCTTGCTCGGACTTGAAAATTCTTAATCCACCTTGCGACGCTGGCACCTCTGACTTCTCCAGCGGCAATTTCATTCGTGTTTCAGGAAAATTTCATCACTACTTCAACTTGGGCGTATTTTCCCTAGAGGTGAAATTTTGTGCCTTAGAAAATTTTAAATTAAAATAACAAACATAGGCACATTTTGAATTTTGCCTTAGAAAATTTTCATTCAACTTCAATCATTTTGCCAGTGGTGAGGAATTTTTTTATCAACTCACTTAGAAAAATTTTAAATGCCTTGATGTATATAGGTATGTCATGGAGGATACCAACGCCAGAGCCATCATTATTAAATTTCACCCCAGTAGAATCTTGGGCGCTTCATACTTAGAAGAGGATATTAGCTTGGCAAGATCTCAGCCATCTCTAACACCTCACCCTCAACCGTCCCAACCCTGTTTTAACTTAACCCATTTTGACTTCCTTCTAAGCTTGGCACATTTCACATGGGGTAAAGGATTTCACCACGCCAAGGTAACTCTTTTTATCAACTTCCCCTTCACTTAATCACTTTTCACCTCAAATTCACTCTTTACTTGGCGCACTCAAAGGAGGGAGAGGAAAGTCAACATTTGGAATATTCCTCTCTTACACAACGCCTTAGCAACCTTCACTTGTCTTCATCCTCATTTGGGCGCATTTCACCTAGGCAGGAGGATGGGCGCATTCCAAGGGGGGAGGTGGATTTATCTTTATTCCAACACCTTTTGTCTTTTCCTTGACTTAGAAATTTTTTACATGTCTTCATGAAGAGTGGGCGCATTTTATATGTGGTGAAGGATGAACTTCTTATGCCATTGACTCTTTGACCTTGCTTCTTAGGTATGGGCGCATTTAGGGGTGGCAGGAGGATGAAACTTTTACTTAGAATATTTTCCATGCTTCTTCATCCTTCTTTGGGCGCATATGGAGGTACCTGCAGGATATTCCAATACTTAGAAAATTTTTCAATCATCTTGCTTGTGAGGAGGGCGCATTTGATATGTGGAGCAGGACGAGACTCATGCCTTAGAATTTTTCTTGACTTCCAGCTGAGGATAGGCGCATTTTCAAGGTCCTGCAGGATATTGAACACTTTGCATTTTTCTCAACATCTTGATCCTTGAAGAGGGCGCATTTCCAGGGTGGAGGAGGATTTTGTTCAACACTTAGAGTTTTCTTTCCTTCTGTCAGCTTCTCCATGTCCTGCTATTTATAGTAAGTCCTTCAATTTTCACACTCCTGAAGCTCGAATCAATTTGAAATTTTAAACACAGGACCTTCATGACCTTGTTGGCCTGTTCGTATTGCCATCCTGAGCTAACCTGCTAAAAATAGTATGTTTATGAAGGTGGTTTACTATTTATAGTAATTGTTCATTTTGAAGACTTCCACAACTCCGTTTGACTTGAAATTCGAATGAGGTGCTCCTCATCAGATGACCTACCTATTGGCACTGGCGCCTACTGCTGATTTACTATTTTTAGCCAGTTTCTGGAACGCCTTACTATAAATAGTAAGTGCTCCGATTGCCTTCAAATTTTTAACGGTGGATAGCTTTCGAAAGATGTTGATCGCAGTGGGATACACCCAGTTGTACTCGACTTTTTGACCCCTCATTTTGGGTCTTGAAGCTGGAAACCCTAATTTGACTTGCATGTTGCTTAAATGATCTCCATTTGACCCCGTTTCTATTGCACTTTGCCCTGTTTGTGATACTAAAGTGCTGGGCAGCCGCCGAAGTGGTTCTGCTAAAATAGTAAGTCCCTGAAAAGTGATTATCTCCGTTTGCATGTCATATCACTGCGAAGCTCTTGAAAACCCATAAGGAATATGCAGACATGCAAAGAAAACCCTGACATGCAAACCCTAAAAATAGCCTCTGAAGGCTGAACTCTAAAAGTCATTATCTCATTTTGCATGTTATACCGTCGCGAAGGTCTCTGAAAACCCAGAAAGAATCTCCAGACATGCATTGAAAAACTTCGCATATAAACCCTAAAATCTGCTCTGTAAGTTGAACTACTAAAAATAGCAAGTTGTTGGTTTCAGCTCAAAATTTGCAGACGAGCAGTTTGACATGCTCATAATGCAGTGTGACTGTCGAAATTTTGAAAATGCTGAGAAAATACCCCGAATTGCACACTTACTAAAAATAGTAAGTTGTCGGAATTTGATGAAATTTAGCTGAGAGCTTGCTGGAAGCATACTGATTGTAATGTTAGTCTCAGATTTCAATTCATCCACTTCATTTGACTTTAAATTGATCATGAAAGTACAAACCCTAATTTTCAGACTTGGCCAAAATTTCACGTTTAAGCTCAATGATGGACACATCCCCAGAAAGGCAGACAGTAGAAAGAGATAGAAAGAGAGAGAGAGAGATAGACAAAAACAAAACCAAAAGACCATAATGGAGCAAAAATTAAGGGGGTCCCCATCTTGAATGGGGTGATGTGTGAAAAGGTCACAACAGTAAGGATAGCAGCAAAGAATATGAATAGATTGCCATAACCTCTTCTACTACTAGCGCCACGCACATAGACACTCACACAGCCGAAGTGGTGTTTGCAGATGTCAAGACTCAACCCATAGTCCCAGTAATTCTGACTACAGTAACTGAAGAGGCAGCTGAGGAAATTCAACCCACGGCCCCCATAGCCTTACCAAGCACAGCGGCAGTGCAGGAGTCACCAATACATACACCACAGATTGACAGTTGGCTAGAACTCCTTGGCACTCTCGTTCGAGTTCAAGATTTCCCCCCTTGGATTCACCAGAGGATATTGAGATGGCTTTCGAGCAGCCTAGCGTGGTTCTATCCAAAAGAGAGAGTACATAATCGATTATTCCTACAACAAAGCTAGTGCATGCACAGGAAGTGGAGCCAACTCCAATACCACAACTGACGGTAGTCACTCCACCAATAGCCACTCTGCCAGTAATCACTCCCACACTACCTGTTGGCGTTTAAATTCGCACCTCTGGAATGCGGATTTGAAAACGGACAGCTATGCACAGATAAACTGCTCTTCAAATTAGGAGGGGAAGCTCCCTCTTGCTGATGGTGTTTGAAAGAAAGTAAATCCAACCTAAGCGTTTAATTCTTTTGATCACCAGAGCAAGGTTTTAAACACAAACGCACAAGAAATGTAGATTTTCTCGATAAGAAGTTCAACTACTAATTAACTTAACTAAAACGCTCCTAACCTCTCAAGTAATAAAGGTAGCAAGAGAAGTAGAATAAGGTAGATTTTCTGACAAAAAATACTTTGTCAATCTCTTCGTCCAACACCTCAATACCCCAATCGCAAGCTGAAATAAAGATCATAAAAGTAGAACAAAGATAACGGAAATCTGAGATTTTGGACCAAGGCAAAAGAGGCTCATGATTTTATTACTCAAATCTCTGAAACAAAAGCTCACTTCTAACATGCCTTGAACAAGAAATTGCAGCTAAAGAGGCTTGCAAACTTATTCTTAACACAATAGAAAACAGCAATCACACTAACTCCTTGTTGGCTAAAAAGGCTCAACAATTTGCTTATCACAACAAAAATGAACAATACTTGAGCAACAAAATAAAGGCACAATGTGCTCGCCGCTTTGTTCTACCTAACGGTTAAAAGAAACTAAATGAGCAAAGGCTCTATTTATAGAGAAGCAAGAGGAGTAGGGGAACCCAAAATCTCCCTGCTTTCATTAATCTAGGGCTTGCTCAAAGAAGCAAGCTTCTTTGTTTACATTGTCTAGAAAAATAAACACTAGAGCAAGTAGTGCTGGAAATCTCAACTATTACATCTTTATCTTTCTTTCTATATTCAAAGAATGGATAAGGATGCTCCAAGAATAAAAAGAAAGCTGGAAAGTGTTTCTAGAAGAAAGTTGCTTTAAAGCTCGATCACATCTACTAGAAGTTAGAGATTGTGTCCCTCGCTCGGGTGCATCATGCCATCAACAAAGCAAAAAACACCGCTTTTCAAGAATATCTTCAAAGATTCCAATAGATCTCGTGAAATCTTCTGACCATTGGCCGCTTTATCAACTTCTTGTTGACATCAAATATGGCCTATCCTTCCACTAACCGGATCAAGAACTATGAACAACACTCAAATCGATTTTGTACCTTCCTCAAGCCCAACGCTCTTGGGCAATGTTCTATGTTTTTCTTTCATCCATCTCTGTGCAATCTTCTTGCTATATTTATCTTTATGCATATTCCATATCCTTTCGCATTCACCCTTTGAGAGAGTTACGCTTTCAGGCCACGGGGGAATGGAAAAACACTTTTCGATCATATCAGGCTTTAGACTGCAAATCAATCTACCGTCTGCTGACTGGATCTCCCTAGTAGCCGGGTTGTAATGCTTAATGCAAGCGATTACAAACTCAAGGCTTTGAACTGATATAGGAATTGACGCTGCTGCGAGGAGTCCAGAATGTCCTAGGTTCTTGATTGAAGTGTTGCCTGCTCTTTCCAAGGCATGTAGATCGAACACCGGCTTGACATGATGCAAGTCTGTCTCACCGCTTTGATATAATTGTGAAAGAGAGCTGATTCGACTTGAAAACATTAGAGGTACTCCATTTCAGAAAATTTAAGCACGATCAGAACTTGTTCCTGTCTGCATAAGTCTTGAACAATTTCATTTTTAGAATGCTGATTTTTAGGCTCCAAATTGCACAAATTTTTGAGAAATTTTTCAGATATGGGTTTTGTTCAGAATATCGATGCAAGACAACCCAGATCGTCCGTTTTTGAAAATTTTGAATTTTGCTTGAAAAAGCAGCAAACCCTAATTTCTTCAATTTTTCCCGAAAAAAGCTGGCATCTGGGTTTTGTTTAGAACAAGATTAGAAATGGACCCAGTTGATTGGATTTGCAAAACCCTGACATTGGATCGAAAAAGCAGCCAACCTTAGATTTTGAACTTTCTTGAAAAAAAAACTGCGATATGGGTTTTCTTCAGAAGACTGATTGGAAAGGACCCAAATGGTTGAAATTTGAATGCACTGAGGTTTTCACTGACATGCAAAATAAAAGCACTTGCTGCAACTCGATGAAGTTCTTGAAAAATTCTTCAGAAGATTAAGGCAAAAAGACCCAGATGACTGAAAAATGGAAAGCCTTGGCCTTCTGCTTGAAAAATTTGATCTTCTGGAACAAAAAGCTTGAAAAAGCAAGGGTTTATGCTTGCTGGTTTGAAAAATCTGATGTAAAACCAGCAAGGATGGATTCTTGAATCACCAAAAATCTTCAAACTTGCTGCTCCAACTTTCTCCTCTGGATGCTACCTGCAAAAATAATGAAAAATACATGAAAGAATGATGTTAAATAGACTTAGGGTTTGATTTAGGTTTTGCTTTCTTTTTGCTTTTATTTTCAAAACCCTAAATCTCAGTCTCTTTGAATTTGGACGCCATCCTTCTCCTCTTGCAATCTTTTGAAATTTTGAAAACTTCGAAAAATATTCTAAGGCATGAACATTTGGGCTCCTGTCTTCAACAGGGGCGCCCACTTCTTCCAGTGTTAGTCAAAATTTTAATATTTTCAACTTTTCTTCATTTTGACATGCTACTTCGCCTCTGATTTCCCGTTGACAGATTAACCCGATAGGCGAGCTGAATGGTTCACGGCGGAGCCTGACTGAAACTGAGAAAGAAGTCCTGGAGGCATCTCTGGCGAACGACTTCATCTTGACCTCCGAATTCATGGGAGCCTTTTCCTTCCAGGGGCGCCCATTTCTCCTAGAGATAGCCATTTTTCTGATCTTCAAATTTCTTCATTAAATCCTCTTCTACAGAAGATCTCGTCGGATCTGGAGCTCTGGGCGTCGGATTGACTGGATATTATACTCATCGCGAAGCTGACGAAGAATGAAGAGGGGTCTTCTGGAATGAACTTTGCCCAAAAGTGAGTTTAAGGCTTCCAAAAGTTTGGGCGCCCTTCTTGACTGGGGGCGCCCACTTTACCCAGACTTAGATTTATTTTTTGATTTTTGTGTTTGCTTCTGAATTTTGGTTCTCAGCCTTTGTCGGACCCCCTGTTCAGCTCCTCGTATCTAGTGACTGCGAACTCCGATTGACGTGCTGAATGTCTCGTTTGAAAGCCGGATCAACCGTGAAGAAACTTCGTTAGACGCTTGCCTGCAAATTCATTCATTTAGCTCCTTGAAAACTTGGGCGCCCTTCTTCAACTGGGGCGCCCATTCTTCCCAGACTTAACCATTTTTCATAATTTTCAACTACAAGTTTGAAACCTTCACTCTGAACCTTCGTCTTTGATTTGAATTTGCCGGAATACGACCAGTTGAAAATGCTGACGAAGACAGGCATCGTGAAGCTGGGCGGAATCTGAAAAGATTGAGCATACTTTTGGATCATGGCTGTTGAATTTACCCCTCCAAAAAGTTGGGCGCCCTTCTTCAACAGGGGCGCCCAGAATTTCAACACTTAGTCAATTTTGTAATCTTTTCCAAATTCTTCACGTTGACTTCAGTTTGAAACCTCCCGTTTGGCGCTGAATTCCGGATGACTGAGTAATCTGATAACTGCACCGCTGAATCCACTGCGAAGCTGACAGAAAAGTGAGGAAGTTTGACTGGAGGCTTGAAACCCTAAAACTGACATTTGATGCCCTAAAAAGGTGGGCGCCTTTCTTCAACAGGGGCGCCCAAACTCAGCAGTGTTAGAAAATTTTCATGACTTTTCAACTTTCTTCCTCGTTCCTCGTGCATGTTCATCTTTTCACCCTCTGCTGGAAGTTTAAGTGCTGAAACTGACGCCTGGCAGTCGAATGACCTCCATTGATGATCTCGAGCTCGAGATATGCTCTGAAAAGCATTAGACCGTAGGGCAAATTGATATTTTTAAGATTCTGACTGCATCTACCTGATATGGACGCGATTTTTGCAATCTCAAAATTAGTTCGACCCTCGTTGGACCAACTTTCTATTTTTGAAATTTTCATTTTTAAAAATTTTGCCAAGTATGCTTTGAAGAAACCCTGAAAAAAACCTGAAAACGTTACTAATTTTAGAAAATTTCTAAAAATAGCAGTTTTCCTAAAATTTAGGGATGAAAAACTAAGATCTGGTTTTGTAGATTAAGCTGCGCTTAGTAGCCAATCTGCATCAGATTTTGAAAATTTAGCATTTTAAACCCCTCATGCAAGACCTGCACACCCAAATTTTGACCTTTTTGACTGATTTGACAAGACTTTTACTCATTTCTTCAAAATATCTAAGTGTAACAAAAATTTTAATTTTGGGGTATAACACTACCCACGATTGCAGCCCCTCCTCTTGTAGAGGAGGAATCCAATGATTCAGAAGGGATAATCATTGAGATTCCCAAACCAGATGAGACTGATCCATTGGGTTCTATCCAGAGATATATTCAGAGTTTGGAGCCCATAGCTACAGTCATACAGGAGGTGGTCAATATTTCCCATCGGTTTGACCGTGCCCACTCTCCATTGGCATGGCATGAGGCCTAATGTATTCTAGCATTCATGTGGACCAGCTGTGAGAATGAGTTTACTAGCCTTTCCATTTCTAGAGGTTGGCCAGAGATTGAGACCAACAAGATGTTGGCAGGATGGTACCCCACCAGCCCTACGTTCCAAGGGAGAGATGGGAAACTAATCTCGGCTCTTTTTGGCATGGAGATTGCATACAAAGAATTGTTTTATAAGTTGAAGTGTCAAGAAGCATCTAATCTTCAGCTTACCAGCAAAATTGATGAGGCCATATCTATATCACAGAGGGTGTGCACCGAGGCATATACCCTTAACCAACATTTCCAAAGCCAATTAGCACAACAAACAGATCTCACTGAGGCCTAACAAGCAAAAGTAGCTGCCAAAGAAATAGAATTGGCAAAAAGAACAATCAGATTTAGGCTAAAGATATGGAATCGACAAAAAAAAAACACATAGATTGAAGCCAAAGACAAGGAAATTGAAAAGGTGAAACACCAATTAAAAGAGGCTACGCACATGGTGAAGGTGGCTAGGGAGAGGGAACTGATAGCAGCACATCACCTAACTGTGGACAGAGGAAATCTACAAGCTTCGCCAGCTTAGTGCTCAAACCTCTACTCCGACCTCCTCCGTCCATCTAACTATAGGGACGTATTCTCATTCATCCTTTCACTAGATAGCATGCTGTATTGTTTTCTTCCAATTTTGTTTACCAGTCGTCTGGAATCCGACTTTCTGTTTGGGGAGGCTGATGTAGTTAGCCAAATGCACTAAATAAATAAATAATATTGTAATCAGCAAAAATAAATAATTGTTGGATGTAATCAAAAAGTAGTTCTCGATAGTTGGAGTATAGTTGTTGATAGTTGGCAATTCTCAACGACCGTCGACCATTCTGTATATACTATGTCTGCTTACTCCGTCAAAGGATCGCATACACTTTGTATTTCGTAATTATTGTCTATCTGATGAATGAAGGAATACATGAGATATGTTTTATTGTTGTTGTTATGAATTTCCGTTTACTCTCTGTTAATCGTTCAATTAGCATTACCGAGTAAACAGAGACCATAATGTCAATGAGTGAATGATGCTTGATATCCATGATTATGCTACATCCAATAGTGATCCAAGTAGCTTTCATTTTCTCCATTAGAATAAATCTTGAAATATTTCTTATCCAATATTGCTGTCATCAATTTTGTCTCCCTTTGTGGCACATATGATGGCCCTACTTTGATTATTTTTGCCACAGGTTCCCTATAATAGGGAGAGCGAGCTACATGGAACGGAATGCCATTGTCAAAGAAGAATTTGTCAATGGCATCAACTCTATTTCGCACATTGAATAACTCTGCCACCATATTTACAGCATCAATATTGGTCATTCTACATTTCCCCTTAGGCTCTATTACGGCTACCTTTGAACTAGATGGAAAAGTAGTAGAACAAGCTGAAACTCATGGATTTGAGGTAGTCCTAACACTCCTTATGTGGGCCTCAAGGTCTCTACTCTTGTTGTGTTCTCCTCTTATCCTTACGTTGCTTCATGTATTGGTTCAATGTTATTTCGTTTCTAATGGAATGAGGAAGTGTATGATACTCATCATAAATTGCCATTACCTCATCCACCAATGGTTGGTCCTCTTCCTGTGGGGTTTCTTCCTCCTCCATAGGTGTGAATGTAGGCTGAGAAAGTCTATGTGACCCACCTGTACTGGCACCTCATGGGATATCATTACCTACATTGCTACCTTCACCTATAGCATTTCCATTCACCCTGAGAGAATTCATATCCTAGGACATATGACAAATAGTTGTGATTAATTGTTGTATTTGCATGAATTAATTATGATGAATTAACCTTTGAACCACACTCCTGAGATTTGTCTATAATATATTGAAAATATGGTTAATCCTCATAATCATATAACAACACCAATCTGGAATCTAAACATTATTTTGAGAAAATAAATTAAATACCTTATTCTAAAAACTTGATCAACACACCTAAAATTTATCTTCGTAGAATGTAATGTCCCCATTTTGGCCATTAGCTCTTCATTTGGTTTTAGCCTATTTCCAGAAATCCGTAGGCTTGTCTGAGGTAAAATCAGGGTTTCCTTCTTTGGAGGCTTTTTGGCATTTCTCAGAATTTACTATTTTTAGTAAGTTCTAATTTTGGCAATGGTCCAGTTGGCAGCTCTTCAATAAGTTTTCCATTTCAGTTGGAGCAGTTGAATATTGTTGAATTTGGCTATTGAGGTGTAAAAGGGAGAAATGAGTTATTTCAAGTTATTAGTGTTTTAATTTTAAGTTGATTCCCCCCTTGGCCTAATATGATAACTTGAAGTTGTTTTAAAAGGTGTTCATAAAGGGAGGACGCTTCATGAGGAAATATTTAATATTTTATTATGTTTAAAATGTGCTTTGGAGTTGGACACCAAAGTTGAGGAGGAATTATTTATCTTTTAAAAATTAAATGATTCAAATTCTTTAGGTGTCCCTTGGAGAGAAAAGGTGGAAAATCAACAGTCACCTCAAGTCTTTAAAAGAGAGAGTTTGCTCCAGCATTTATCATTCATTGTTTATGCTAATGTTATGCTGTCGGAATGACTTCATTTATTTGGCTTCGAGGAATGCTTACCTCCTAGCATTTGTCCAATTTCGTGTTTGAAAGATAACACCTAGTTGGTTTTAAGACTGCTTCTCATCCAGACTAGCAGATTGAGCTTCAAAGTTGGAGAATTTTGGTGATATTTTCAGTCTTTATGTTGTTGGTGTTCATACAGCTTAAGTAGTTTTTTATGAGCAACTTTTTGATTAAATAAAATATTGTTTTAGGTATTTTGGCAAAGTGATTCTTGGCACAAAGCGTCCCTTTCCACAAGAGATTATAATTTAATTCAAAGTCATTATTTTTATATTGCAAAATTGCACCTCCAGCAGGCCGTACCATTCTTGTTGGGCATTGGAGTTTGTACCAAATAATTGAAGGTGGTTTGAAGCTGTTTCAACATTGCAACTTGGGCGCCTATCCTCCAAAGAGCCTTTGCACTTCGTTTCATCACGTTTGGAGGTATATTGATGAAGTTGTGAGCATTTATGTGGTTTTCTATTTCATGGTTCAGTCATGGCTGCAAGACGAATTTGTATACAGCTCCAAGGGTAAATTTTATTTGCATATGGGTATTGATCCTATCAAATTATATGCTTGAGGCGTCACCTTTTGTGCAAGGACAGATTTTATAGTGAAGTGAATGATTTTATAAGTGAGGTCGACCCTCTCATAGGGCCGTACCATACCTCTAATGCCTTGGAATTCGTGTTGGATGTTTTGTTGAATTTGGAGCTTGGAAAGTGCTTGTTTCATGATCGCCTAGTCAATGAATTGATGAGATTTCAGTTTGGTAGAAGTTTGCAAAGTGTGGTAAGAGTTTTGTTCATTTTTTTGGTGTTTCAGTGTTGCTGGTAATCATTTCCAGATTGCAGAATTTTTATATCAGTTTGCTTCAGTATTTTGATTTTGGTTTCAAGCTTCATTAATTGAGAGGATATCAAGTGGGAAAATCTTCTATTTCATTGTGTTTTGTAAAGATTGTAATAACACTTGAAAATTGCAGTTGTTTATCATTGTAAGACTATAAACAGTAGTACTATTCCAGTCATTTAATTAGCTGCAAATTCTTATGATTAATCTCTCATATATGTAACCCCTGGATGGTTTACCGCCAGTGTGGAGAATAAATTTTGTATCTCTCATTGTACCCACTGAAAAGTGGAGAATCCCCACTATTAAGTGGATGCCTGCCGCAGCGGATGAATTAGTTTTGCATTGTAATGTTTTCCCCCCACTGTTCAAGTGGTAGCGTGGAAATTCCCATGGCTGGTTATCCGCCTAAGTTCATTTCAGTTTGCAATAAGTACTCCGCCATATGTTAGCACCTCGCCTTCAAAAGGATCTTGTGTGCACATTCTTGGCGTTGAGTCTTATCATTTACTTTCAGTTGTAAATCAATTTCAGTTGATGAGTTATTTAGATCCTAGGGATCCTCTGACCATATGCTCGCCCCTCTTGCTTCAGTGGTTTTAGGGCGCATTTTTGGTTGGAGTTACCTTTCACATCATTTTGGTTTTGGAGCTAACCTTAACGGGTGCGTGTTGCAATTGAAATTGATATGTAAAATCAAGAAAAATTTTAAGTGGCATATTTCATAGAAGACCCCGCAAATTTCCCCACAATGAAGACCAACTGTGAACTTTGACCTGAATTCACCCAATAGAAGAATTGGGTTTTCATCCAACCCACCAACTCAAGGGTTTTCGTCCTCAAGTCTCCTAAAAGCGACGCTCTCCAAAATGCTTCAATAATAAAATTCACAAGATGATTAAATCCTTTTTTCTCCTCCCATTTTATATTTCACCACATTATTAAATATTTTGCAATTGTAAAGTGACTTTTATTAAATATTTGAGCATCACATTTATTAAAGTCACTTTAACAATAAAGAGTGATTAGTAAGTAATCATTAAGTATTGAAAGTGGCACACTTGCTTATATTTTGTTGCGATGCTGAAAACTGCTGATTTGCAGTCTTCTCCAGTGCGCAATTATTTTAGGGCTACGAATGGGAGTCTGTGTGCAAAGGCAACTGTTTTTGGCGCTACAAATGCTCGAGGTGTTGATTTTTCTTGCAGTAGGGGGTTTGTCCTTGGCGTCTCAAAGGGCTTGGCTGGCCCTAATCCTGCTTTGGGCTTTTCTTCTTTCCCTAGCTCTTTTCCTGCAAACCACAAACCGTGGGCTCCTACATGGGCTGCAATTGGGGAAGGTAATGGTGCGATGGTTGTGTGCTCTCCTCAACTGGTGCCTAGGGTGCCCGGGATGGGTGTCCCTGATCTGGCTTCCTTTGTTGACGATACGAAAGACACGACCCACATGGCTTCTGCAAAATCCACTACATCAAAGGAGTTTTACAACACGTCGTACATGCGATTGGCTTGAAATCTCGAAATGCCTTTAAAATTTGACTTCAATGACAATGTCCTAAAAGAATTGAGAGCGAATGAAGAAGTTTTGAGGGAGAACGGGCTGATTGGAAAGTTTAGCTGATTCTGGCCAACCCTTCCAGATCTGCACAATTGGATTGCCGTATCATGGATGCCTTATATGGAAGAGAAACTGGAGATTTTACCGTGTGCAAAAGGTTTTTTTACGATAGTGTTTGACAACAAAAAAGACAAGGACACAATTTCAAGGTACACTTGGTTCTAGGGACAAAGCATGCTAATGCTAAAATCTTGGCATCCTAACTTCAACCTGATCTCTGAATCCTTCATAGTCGTGGTTGTTTGGGTTCATCTTCCAAACCGTCCTCTGCATTACTGGTTTGAATCTTGCTTTGCTCCAATAGGCAATTCCATTGCCAATTTTGTGGCTATAGATGTGGCTTCAGCAAACCATATGCACACAACCTTCGCTCAAATTTTGGTGGAATTAAGACATCTCAAAGGAACTTCCAGCAGAAATCATCTTGAACACCAGGGAACAAGTGTGGACGCAGCCCTTGGACTATGAAGGTGTGTCCTTCAGATGTAGAAAGTGCTACAAGACGGGACACATTGCAGCTGATTGTCCAAATAATAAATTATAAAACCCAAGCAAAAAAGGAAGCTACATGGTGGAAAGAAGCTTCTCCCAAACACTATACTGTAGAATGTTCACCCTAGAAAGAAGTATTTCTCCAAAAACTAATGCAAGGTTGGAGAAAATCTCACAAGTGGTGCCTGGAAGCTCAACTGCACCTGCGGTTAGCACTGCCTCCATTATAGAGAATTCTCAAGCAACTGCGATAAATACATCAATTAACCATACTTCGAAATCCCTTGAGTGTGTATTGGGCCCTCGCACCTTGAGTGATGGGTGCACATCCACCCAATCTTCCCTTCAACTTTTAGATGCGCAAAACAATGGAGAGGGTAAAGAATGGCACATTGTGCAGAAAAGGAAAAATAAAATCTGTAACATTGAAGAAATCAAGAACAAATTGCAGCAGATATCCCAATCTAGATCAAGTGTCAAAATTGCAAAAAAAAACTGTATGAACACAAGAGACAAGTACCATGGTTTTAGTTTTATTTTCTGCGAACATCACGAACAGGCAGCCAAAACCTCTTGTTTGATGCTTTGGTGGGCTGGTTTGCTAATTCGCAAAATTTAACATTGTTTTTTCTAAGGGTAGATTTGGTTGTTGTTAGTGTTATCAGGCAATAGTAGGTTGTGTTTAGAATGGTCTGGTATGATCATGACTGAATAGAATAGTTGTATCATGTATGTATGAATTTGTGGGGATGAGATCCCTCCTCTATGATCTCACCTAGTGCGGGCCAGGCCGAATTCCCGTAGGACTATAAAACTCCTTTGTTGATGTGGTTTTTATGACAGCACCAATCAGCAGAACAAAGTTTCCCAACGGATACCTTATCCTCTCTTGAACAAAGTATTCAGCATGCTAAGATTGCGAGTAAGATCATGCTTTCAACTCCAAGGTTCCTTTAATGCGAATAGACCCAGTTGGTTGATGTGTATTGCTGTGTTCTTACGAGGGGACTTACACAATTGTTCAGGATACGTGCAGTAAACAACAAGTATATGCTTTGGAAGGGATTTTAGCGCGAATGATTTAGCTTTGAAGTGCGAGTTTCCTAAAACTAACCAAAAGTGTGCGGAATTTGAATGGCTGCAGAGATTTCGAAAATTTAACTTCTAACCTAAATGCAAAGGATGTTATGCTCAATTTCAATGAACTTCAAACAAACGTTGTCTAGCCTCCTATTGGACAGCTTCGACAAAGTAAGTGCAATCTTCAAAGGGTAAAAGGATGTTCAAATCACGATTCGATAATGCAATTACCATCACAACGATGCATAGCTACATAAGAATCTTGATCGAAGTCAAGTATGGAATGTTCCAGTTGACCACGCAAGACAAACTTACCATCAGTAAGATCGTTAGTGGTATGGATCAAAGAAGCTCACTTACATCAAACATAAGCATCCATATCTAACTATTAGCATGAAATTAAGTCCTAGTTGAAGTCAAAGGAAGAAGAAACCTCACAAACTAGTCACAACAAAGTTTGAATTCACCATCAATGAAATGCTTTATTATGATTAGCCTTCGTGACAATCTCTTACAAAAATTCTCAAAGGGAGAATTCCCCTTCTTCTTCAACAATGCAATGAAAACTACTCTAACTCAAAAGTATTTACTCTCTATTCTGCTCCAAAATTCACTATGCTGACTACTTCTGATTCTAACTATTATTTTACAAATGAGGGGGACTCCCCCTTATATAGCTGGCCAAGTCCAATGGACGGTCCAGATTGAATTACAATGGAGGGCTCAGATCGAGCCACCTCAGCCCTAGACAAGTTTTGCCCTAAAAACCGCCAGAAGGTGGAGTGGTGTCATAAATGATCCCAAAAATAGCAGATTCCTCCTTGACCACTATGAGCAATTAATGCCCACTACCCTTCTAGAAGATTCTCGTCCATGACTCGGATTCCCTTGCTCTTCTCTCTGACCGCGTATGCTACGAATCGGGCCAGCACCTCATCAACCTCCTCCTCAGAAATTGCTGGAGTAAGATTAAGCTGATATTCCAGGATAGCCACCATCTGCTCATGTTTTTCACAAGACTTTCCCCAAGCCTCAATAGAATCCTGTGTACTTTGAATAATTGTTGAAAACGTAGAGATGTTTTCAAAGTCAAGCTGGGAAAACGTCCTCATCTCAGAAAAGAAAGGCTGCAATCTTGCCTTTAATCCTTCCACCTCTACCTCCTCATGAGTTAGCCTCCTTGCGAACAACGCATCCAGCGTGTTGAGGATACCTTCGTGAATATTCCTCATCGCTTTCTTGATCCTAGAGGACTCCACAGCTGCCGTATCAAAGAAGCTCTTTCCTGTGAATGCCGCTGAATGCCACCCACGAAAATCATATCTGTCGCCTGCCTGGATCACTCCCTCATTCACCAAAGTTTGCGTGGGCACATGCATCAAAACAGCAAGGCGAGGAATAGTTTTGTCCTGAAAAATATGGGTGTCTCCCCAAGCCTGCTCGACACCATCCAAGCGCGAAAGGATACCAGATGCATTCTGAAATGACGAGACAAGATCGGCCATGAACTTTTCTGCTTCAGCACGGACACCGCTTATCCACTTGTCTCCCTCTCGTACAGCTCTCCTCACCTCCTCAAGCCCACCGATCGGCTCTCGTGGTAGCTCAGGCGGAAGCTCTACCACTGGATTCCCTTGAGCAACTGGATGTGCCAGATGTTGCACATATTCGACTAGTGCCTTGTGCTCTTTCTTCAATCTTTTATATTTCCCTTCCTTTTTCACTAGCCTGTCCTTCAACGCTTGGAATGAACTTTCAGCTTCCTCAACCACCTGCGCTCCGGAGGGACAACCCAACTCAATTGTGGTGACCGTGTAATTTTCCGGCATTGCATCATGGAATTTAAGCCCCTGGCTCGGATGGAATTTAAGCCTAAGCTCCGGGTGATATATGCCTGTTGCCGGTCAGTCCATGAAATTTGAAGACTTTATGAGCAATTTCTATTTTGAGCAAAAAAAAGGCAAATTGAAAGGCATCGGGTGCACGAAATCGGTTGAAATTGGTGTAATCAGGGCTTCTGGAGTCAAATTCAGTCCTTGGCGCGAAATTCAGGAACTTTCTAAAAATAGAAAGTCGGGCAAATTAGGGTTAATAGAAGAAAATCAACCTAAATCTGGTATAGGGCATGAAATTCGCTAAAACGGATAAAATTTGGAGTCCAGCATTGAAATCCACCTTGAGAAGCTGGAGGTAATGGAAAATTGCCTAAGTCTGGAAAATTGGAAGTACCATGGGGTTTAAATGCGCCTAGACTTAGAGGGGTTTAAGTGCGCCCAAGGCCTTGAAAAATGCTAAGGCGTAGAAAATAAAAGCACACCCTACCAAATGCGCCCACCAAGGTGTAAACTTAAAGTTGCTCATGTGAAATGCGCCTAGGTGATAAAATGAAACCACACACCCCCATTTGCGCCCCACCTTGCAAAGAGCCTCGAAATTTTTCTAAGGCAAGTAAACTGGATGCTCCCCAGGTGAAATGCGCCCCTCTGCAAAGGTGTTGAAAGTGAATTTTTCTAAGTGATGAAATTGAAAGTAGCCAGTGTCATTTGCGCCTGAAGTCAAAAGTGAAAGTTTGAGGTATCATTTGCGCCCCTGAGCATTGGAGAATAGAAATTTCGCCTAAGTCACAAATTGAAAGCACAACATATGATTTGCGCCTCTAAGCTCACCTAGCTAAAATTAGCGCCCAAGGTACAAATTGAAACTTCCATGTAGTAAATGCGCCCCACTTCAAAATGGAAGTTAAACATGTGATACGCGCCCTTGAAGTTAGAGACGCAAAGTTTGACTAAGACACGAATTGGATGCTCTATGGGTTATATGCGCCCAGGGGAAAAGAGGTTGAAATTTTTCTAAGTGTTGATAAAATGAAATGCCAGGGGTAGAATTGCGCCTAAAGCAAAAAGTGGAGATTAAAGGAATTTCTAAGTGACAAAGTAAAGGCTCCACCCTCCATTTGCGCCTGGATGATCAAAGTGAAAACTCAACCTCCTATTTGCGCCTGGAGATTGAAATTGAAAGTTCCCTCTTTAATATGCGCCCAGCTTTATTGGAAGTAGAGGGTATGATTTGCGCCTGGTGACTTGAAGCAAAATTTTCAAACTAAAAACTCACACATTGATATGCGCCCATCACAAGTTGAAAATATTCTAAGGCGTTGAACTTGAAAGTTTACCCTGTGTTTTGCGCCTTGAAGCTCTAAGTGCTATTTGCGCCTGACAATGTGAGGGATGGATGACTAAAACACGAACTTGATGCTCTATGGGTTATTTGCGCCTTGAGTTAGGAAGAGGAATTTTCTAAAGCATTTGAAATCTAAAACTCAACACACACATATGCGCCTTCAATATGAGTGATGAAGAATAAAAATTTCACAAAATCATTGAGCTGAAACCACAGGATATGATCTGCGCCTAAGCTTGAGGAGTAGAAATTCTCTAAGACTGGAGAATTAAGAGCTCGATGCCCTATATGCGCCCTCAAACTAAAAGTTTAACCTGGAGAAATATGTGTTTGAAATATATTGAAAGCCCAGCATGGAATTTGCGCCCCTAAGCTCCAGGTGATATATGCGCCCAAGCTCAAAGAATAAAATCGTTGAAGACTCAAAATATGCGCCTATGGTTGAAGTAATGCAAAGTGTTTTGACTGGAAGTCCATGGGTTATTTGCGCCCAAACAAGTGGAGGAGTTTTAAAAACGCCTAAGTCATGCAAAATAAAGCTTATGGTATAATATGCGCCCACCTTTGAAAAGAAGAGGTTGAATTTTAAAATTTTAAGTGGGGCGTTTGAAGTTGGACTTTGAAGGCGTTTTGATTTTTATTAAATTAAAAGCACATATTTGCGCCTTGAGTTTGAAAGGGGAATATTTAAACTTTCCTAAGGCAAGTATTAAAGGCAAAGTCAAAAGATTGATTTAATAAATTTCCTCTCAGCATGATCAAATGAGGATTCTCTATGGCGTTTGAAATAAATTAAAAGGCGTTGGGTGAGAATAATTTCTCTAGGCAATTAATTTTAAAATTTGCCTAAGTCGGAGAAATTAATTAATTTAAATTTAATTTAATTATTTTCCTAAGTTTTAAATTAAATTCCCCTTTAAATTTAAAACACATGAAATTTTAAAAGTTCGGACGATTTTAATCGTGGGGAATTTATTTCGGAGTTAATTATGGATGGAAAATAAATTATGCCTAGCCATTTTAAAGTGTTGACATCGAATTTTCACATACGCTGGTGAAATAATTGAAATGGCACTTGAATTAAAATTTGATAAATTAAATATGCCATTTTAAAAAGCAGTAAGATTATTTCAAATCGGAGTAAAAGGATTTTTTTTTTTCAAAATCACTGAATGTAACTGGCAGTCGGGAGGGAAGTTTCAAATTTAAATCGAGGAAAGAATCTCCCTAAATAGCAAATTGCTATGACGACTGCAAAACGACAGGAATATTCCCTTTTAAATTTAGCAAATGCGTAAGTCATGATGAAGAGAATAAATGGCATCTGCTAAAATTAGCACCAGCTTTTGGCTATAAAACTCTGAGGATTTTCATTCTCATCTCACAAAATTCGAAGCTAAGATTTATGCTGGTGAGTTGAGCTGAGATTTAATATTTTCAAGATTGAGAGTTGCTGAAAGTGTGAGAAATGTTAAATTCGATTTTTCAAGAGGCTTGAATTTCTCAAAGATTTGCGAAGTTGCTGAGATCTAAAGTTGCGAGGTTGCTGCGATTCGAAATAAAGTTTGAAGTGTTGAGCATTTTTTTTATTTCTCCAAGTTGTCGAGGTAAGTATTTGAAGTTGCTGGGATTTGATATTTTGCTGAAAGTTGAAATGTTTTTCGAAGTTGAAAGTTGAAAAGCTGAAATCATTTATGCTGGAGGTCGAAATTGTTTGAACTTGAAATTGCTTGAGCTTGAAATTTTCTGAAGTTGCTGAATGTTAGAATCAAATCGGATTTAAAATTGTTGAAGCCTTCGAAGTTGCTAATTTATAACTTTCAAAGTGCTGATTTGAGATTGCTGAAACTTTTCGAAGTTGCTGATTTATAATTTTCGAAAAGCTGATTCGAAATTATTGAGACTTGCTGATTTGAACTTGCTAATTTGAAACTTTCGAACCTATTGATTTAAATTCTTCGAAGTTGCTGATTTATGACTTCTGAAGTTGTTGATTTAAAAGTTGCTGATACTTGAAACATTTCTCTGAAGTTGGAGTTAATTTCTTTCAAAGGGTTGAGAATCCTTTTGGCTGCAAATTGTTTTATATTTTCGGAGTTTAGAGTCGAAGTTTACTGCTGAAGCTATTAACTTGTATTTACTTTTGCAGCCAACTCCATTCGCCGGCCATCTCACGTGATTTTTATTTTAAAAGTTTGAAGTGTAATGTTTGCTTCTTGATTTGCAGATGGCCGAAGGACGAAAGCTGATGTTGCTGGAACAAGCAAAGCGGGAGCTAAGGCTGGTAATAACGAAGCTGTCAAAGAAAACGCCTCCAGGCAGGCGATCATCAAGAGTTTGAAGAAGTCCTTCATTCCTGAGTCAAGGATCGTAACAAAGTTTGGAAACTTGACGGACACCAACCTTGGGCCTTTCAACCTCGAGGCTTTCATGCGCAGAATGTATGGGCAAGGTGGCAATCTTCCGACAGAAGCGTCGCGCAACATTGTCAAGAGCAGATTATATGCAGCGGCCGGGTTCCAGCCAGCGGTTCGTTGTCCAGAGTTGATCTTGGAGTGCGCCAACTTTTATAACTCGGACGATCGGACTATCATTTCTCCGGATGGTATGATATTGGCCAACTTTGCACCTGATGCAATTGGCGAGGCGTTTGGGATCCTGGCTACAGACAATATGTTATATAAATCCAAAGAAAACGCTGACAAGATGTATGCCACATCTTTCGAGAAGTGCATGAAGAGAATCAACACCACTTGGATGCGAAAGCCGAAGCCTCCTGCTGCCAAGTTGCCAAAGCAGATAATTTTAGAAGAGCTGAAACAGGAGTACTGCGATATAATTATGTTGCTCAGCAGGGTTAACGGCAGCCAGCAGTCATTTGTGTTCGAGCCATGGATGTTCTTTTACATTAGTGTGGTACTCGAAGGAAAAGTGCAAGTAAATTGGGCTCAGATGATCAGCGATAATATCAATGAGCAGTTTCAGAATTTGAAAAGAACGAGAACATTCTACATGAGCTCGTATGTTATTTACATGCTTGCTCGAATGACCAAATATAGAGGGTTGGCATACCAGGAACCAATTGGCTGTGGTTTTAATCAGTTCAAGATTCACGAATCTTGTAGACAATTGCATCTCACGCACACAGCTGACTTCAAGAGAGTAAATGATGCTTTCACCATGTATATCACAAGGACCCTTCAGCGGAGGTTGCAACAGAGGATATCTGAAGAAGCCCAGATGTTGATAGAAGAGTATGGGTTTTGGTTCGTCCAATTCCCGAAATTTACTTATTTGAGGCTGCCGGGGTACGACTCATACGTCTACAAACTACCGAGGTACCCAACCAACAGGATGATACTGCTTGAGTTGTCTAGGCAATTGGTGGCCTATGACAAAATCATAAGGAGAAAGAAGAAGGGAGGCTTGCACTTTCCCATTGTGTTGGGAAACTCACTTGAAGAATGCCCTACTTTGCAGGCAGCCAAGGAGGCTGAAGATGAATTGAAGTTCTATAAGTTGACTCTTCATACCAGCCGGTAGGATTTCGATCCTCGGGGAAAGATTGGAACAGTGCAAGGTGTGGAGTACAGACACAATGCTCACTTGGAGGATTTTTGGGCGAACGCTGGAGACGAGGCTGAGATTAGGAAAAGAATGTTTTCGAGGTTGCCTCTCAAACTAATCAGAGAATGTGAAGTAGTCCAGGTGCCGGATCAAGTCGAAGAGGATACCAGGCTAATTCATCCGGATTATGAATCAGTAAAAAACACGCCGATTCCACCAGTAGATTGGGCTGAGCCGGAGATCCCGGATCTGGACACTTTGTCTATTCCTGTTTTGACTTTTACAAGGGCTTGGGTGGAGGAGCGCGTTCACAGATTTAGGAGAAGGTCAGTTGCCCTCACATACGACCTCATGGGTGATAAAAGGCCACCGGTGATGGCAAAAAGGAAGAGACAAATTGCCCAGCCTCTGGAGCCACAACCGCAGCAGGAAGAGCCTATTCAACCAGAACCTCAAGGATCGAAGGACACGTCATCTACCCAGTTGGTGACCCATTCCTCCAGTGTGCGCGAAGTTTCACTGTTTGCAGATCAGAGGGCTCAAAGGAATGAAGAACCAGAGGTTGGAGAGGTTAACCAACCAATGTCACGGTGAGAGTTGTGTTGTGACCATTTCACACATCGCCCTATTGCAAATGGGGACCCCCTGTTTTCGCTTTTTGCCTCGGTGTTGCAGTTGCATGTCACTTGTCTTTTTACAATGAGGTCATCATTTCGAGGGTTCCAAGTCAGTCAGTTTGTCGAGAGTCATCTGAGCCAAGTCAAGAATCCATGCTTGAATCAGCGCGTAAACGTCACCATCATGCTTAGAAGGCCTGGGAGACGAGGATCGACTGTCGTTTCAGTCAAATCCGACACTTCCAAATTTTTAGGGTTTCTCACCCCGGGCCCCCTATTTTTTAGGACCTACTTTTTTGGCACTTTTGGGCAATTCTGGGATCCCTATTTTTTAGGGTCTATTTTTAGAAAGTTTCTATTTTTGGAAAGTTTCTATTTTTGGAAAGTTCCTATTTTTAGAAGGGTCCCGAGTTCTGAAAACGCACTCAGAAGTTCGAAAAACTCAATAGATCTCTCAGAAAATCGAAATGAAAAAAATTGAAAATTTCCGAAAAATCTGGAAAAACAAGTAAAAAAGCGTGAAAAATCAGACCAAGAACACTCGAAATCTGGAAAATCAGTCAAAACCAGTTCAAGATCAATCAGATCTGAAGATGAAATCATGAGGATAAGCTCTTAAAATGGTGAAATCTGTGAAAAATGTGCTTAAGTCTGAGGATCGCCATGGAAGAATGATGAAGGAAGGTGTAAGAAATGTCAGGAAGTTTATGGAATTCACCCAGCAACAAGGAAGAACATCCTTGGACCTTCCAAAGTCCGCCCAGCATATAGCATACACATCCTTGGACCGTCCAAAGTCCGCCCAGCACTTGGGAGGCATATCCCTGCATCCTGAAGCAACATCCTTGCATCTCATGGAGTCCGCCAAGTTCAAAGGAAGGATGTCCAAAAAGTTCCAAAGTCCGCCCTTGATATCCTAGGATGCTTTGAAGTCCGCCATGCAGCAAGGAGGCACATCCTAAGACCTTCCAAAGTCCGCCAAGGATGTCCAAAGGGGCTTGAAAGTCCGCCATTCACAGAGAAGCATGTCCAAAAGGCTTGGAAAGTCCGCCTAGGCATGTAGAAGAAGGAAAAATCAAAATTTTCACTAAGTATTAATGCCCAGCAAAGAGAATTTCGAAAATCTGCTAAGTATGGGGGCCTAAAAGGGTGGAAAATTGATCTTTGGCTAAACATCATGACATTTCCAAGAGGTAGAATGTTTAGACAAGTGCCAAGAACTCATGAAGTCCGCCCAGCACTAAGCAAGCATGTCCTAGGATCCTTTGAAGTCCGCCATGCATCAAGGGAGGAAGTGCTGAAAGGTTCCAAAGTCTCCCATGCACTAAGAGGGAAGTCCTTGACACTTCCAAAGTCCGCCCAAGGATATCCTAGAAGTCTCTAAAGTCCGCCAGCCTTAAGGATCCTTGTCCAAACATCACCTAAAGTCCGCCATCTGCTTAAAAGAGAGATGCAAGAGGGTTATGAAGTCCGCCCTTGAAAGATTTGACTTGGCTGAAGACTATCCATGAAAATTTCGAAATTTTGCCTAAGTGTAAAAGCCTAAAAAGGTGGGAATTCGAAATTTTGACTAAGTATTGTAGGATTTCCAAAGGGGATAAAATGTTGAGATAAATGCTAAAGTGTCGAGGAAATCCGCCCTAGAAAAGAGGGACGTCCAAAAATGTTCATCCTAAAGACTTACAAAGTCCGCCATATACTTGGAGGAGGTTAGCAAGGTATCAAAGACATCCATGATCCTCGTCCAAAATGTCAAGGAAGTCCGCCAAAGATGATAAGATTTTTCGCTAAGTGTTAATGCCAAGTCTAAGAAGAGGTTCGAATATTTGCCTAAGTACAGAGGCTAAAAGGATGGAAAGTTGAGAATTTTGACCAAGTATTGAGACACTTTCGAGAGGTCAAATGCCAAGCTTGAAAGGGCACGTGCTAGAGAAGATTGGGATTTGGCAAGAAATAAAACGAAGTGTGCCTAACACGATGAGGAAAAAGAGACAAAATTTGCCTAAGTATGGAAAATGTTAAAAATTGCCAACTTCGACCGAAGAAAAATGCGCAAGGCAAAGAGAAAGGAAGGATCGTCCTTGGCCGGAAGGAAGGAGAATATGTCAGACATCAAGGAAATCCGCCCAACGAAGACATCCAGACAAGGATTTTGCCTATAAAAATTCGACTGAGCAAGAGAAAATTTGACTTTGGCAGAACAAAATAGGCTCAGTGCTATTAAAAATGTCGCCATGGCAGAAGAAAATAGGGATCTGGCATAACATTTATTGACGGAATGGCTTAAATTTTGGTTTGGCTAGACGAAATTAAGGACAAAATTGGAAAATACACTCTTAGCCAAGAAAAATGGAAGGAAAATCGAAATAGCCATGGGTCCAAAACGAACGGGTTGGAATAAATTAAAATATTTTTAATATTTTAATAATTTATTTTCAACTACTCAGAAATTTAAATGCCTTGGACAAAATCGAATTCGCCAGACGATGTTTTGGAGGAAAATAATTTGTGCCGGCCAGAGATAAAATCCGATGGGCAAAATTAAATTCACCGTGACTTCAGGAGAGAGAGTGGTAAAAATTCAGGAGAGAGAAAATCTGAATTTGTTTATTTTACTTCTTGCAGGTGGATGACGACGCGAGGCGAGTCTTCAAAGAAGAAGCAAAGGCATGGAATGGAGGCAAGTCTGCTTCAAGCCAGATAGAGTGAAGGAAAAGATGGCACAAGCACGAGAAAGTCTGACTTTGCCCAAGCTCAGCATGTCCAAACTCCTTACAAAATCCGACTTTGCTCAACTGAGAAATGGCACAAGCATGATAAAGTTTGACTTCTCCCTAGAAATGTTTGTCCAAAGTGGCTTGAAGTCTGACTTAGGCAGAGAGAGAAAACGTCCAAGCTCATGTGAAGTCCGCCCAAGGAGAGGATGAGAAAATTAGCTAAAACTCAAAAAAATTGGCTAAGTGTTGATACCTTGGGGAGAAGAATTCGCTAAGTGTTGGACAGAAAATAGGAAGGCTGAAGAGGAGTAAAGAAGAAATGAATAATATCCTTAGCACAAGCCAAATTCAGAATTGAAGGCAAGTCCACAGGAAAAGTTTGTTCGAGCATGGAGATGGCCAAAACCTTGGCTAAATGTTGAGTGGTCTAGATGAAGATTTGGCTAAGTCAGGGAAATACTTCACAGAAGAAATTCCAATTTTCTCCATTGTGGCGAAGGCACAGAGGCATCCTTCTCCAAGTTCAAGACACTTGAACAGATATCCAGACATCTTGGAAGGATTTCATCTACAATCCCAGACTTGAAAGAAGCAATCAGGGCAACTTCTTGAAGGGTTTCATCTCCTGAAGAATTAAAGACAAGCTTCCAATCAGAATCAGATGGTGACAAAAAGAGTGTTCCAAACAGATCTCCATACTTAAACAATTTCTCGACACAAATCGGAGAATTCGGAGAGGAAATCCAGAGGAATAACATCAACCCAAACAAGCTGAGGAATTTCAAAGCAACCAACTTCAAGTCCGCATTAATTCGCCTAAGGGAGACTTCCGTGACTTCAAAGATCTCCAGCATGTAAGAAGAAGAAATCAAAGTCTCAAAAGGCAAATCCAAGATCAAAGCTAGGAAGGAACAAGCACAATCCATACAGAAATACCTAAGTAGGAAAATATTCCAAGGCAAGCACGCAGCAAAAAACGGCAACCAAGGAAGACATCGAGCACGCTGAGGTGGCGCCTCGTCATCTTCCAATCAATCAAATTGTTCCAAATCAACATATAACAACTTTCTATTTTATTGTTGATTTATATTTAGCAAAAGGGACAAGTGTCCTCAAATGAAATTTTCTCATTGGTCGAAAGTGACAAACCCTAATTAGGGTTTTATTTTGTAATCTCGGTCGTTGATTTGAAATCAATCTTGGCCATTGAATTGTAATTGGGGAGCCTATAAATTGAGCTCGCCCCCTCATTTGTAATGTGTGGAGACAAATTATGTATATTGTCGCATTGAGACTATTTTGAATGATAAAAGCTCTTGAGCATGATTTGCCTTGAATCACTTCTTATTGTTGAATAGTAAGCGAGGTTACATATTGCCTTCCGCCATAGATTAGAATTAAAGCTAGATTAAGTAGAATTTTCTTTGAAAAGTTGTTAAATTGAATGAGAGATTGATCGTATTGATTCAGTGGTGAAGTGTAGCTCATACTTTTTTCGAATGGATGATTTGCATTCGATTTGTAAAGTTAGCCTGAGCTCTTAAAAGTGGAAGCTTAACTTCAACCTCATTCGAGGTGTGAAAATTATTCTCACAAACCCCTTGAAGATTGCACCCATTTTGCGTATGTTGTCCTGCAGGAGGCGAAACAAAATGTGGTTTATTTCCCTTCACCGAGTCATTACTGTCTCTTGAGTTCTTAGGCTTAGACTAGACTCTCCTAAACCCTATTCTTTTGCCATTTTTTTTAGATCCACAATTGAAAGTCCTAATTGAGAACCTACAAAGATAAATTTCCTAAGTCCCCGAACTTGTGCAGACTTTCTACGTAAGTCCCCTTGTTTATTACCAGCATTATCACAACGACCATTGAGCTTATCCACACGTCGAGACCCGACTAAAGAAACCTTGGAATCGCCATATGATCTTCTTTGCAATCTTAGCATAATGGAGCCTTTTCTTAAGAGAGGATAAAGTGTCTTTTTGACATTTTATTCCGATGTTTGGTGGATGGATA
>VDFB02156053.1:0-21949 GCA_007258455.2 Sequoia sempervirens | reverse complement strand
ATGATGCCGACAACTAACGAATCTGCGCCGTTCTTTCGACGTTGAATTAGTCATCGAAATTACCATGAAAAAATAGCAACAAAATTATTTTTGTCAATTCGTCAGTTTTTTGACAAATATTTGTCGAACGACCAATGAACATTCATCAGAAAATGGAGTCAAATTTGAGTAGTGATTGAATATCTATTGAAGAAGGAAGGTTAGCAATCTATGAGACTCCTACACAGATTTGAGCGAACACCAACTGCTTTCTAGCTACTTTCATAGGGCCAATAGAGAGAAGTTCACCAAAGGAACTAGCTATTCCATTGAAAATCTCATCATTATAGTATTCCAAAGGGAGACCCGAGAGTCTATCCCAAATTGGAATGTTCTCAAAGATAGAATCAGAAAGGTCCAAGCGGGAGGTCCACTTATTTAGGGCTAGGGAAGATTTTCCAATGACCCAGGTTCCTCCACTCCTAACAGCCAAGATGTCTTCCTTACAGGTAAACTCAAAGGAAAAGAAACCTCTAGGAAGAGCAGCCATAGAAACTTGCCCATTTGTTCTCAACTTATTTTTAACAAATTCCTTGACCACCTCAACATTTGGTCTAGGGCCCATTAACTTTCCAACCAGGACTTTTTTCATCAAAGCAATATTATGATCAATGATAGGGTCAGGCACAGAGAATGAAAACTTACCTTTCACTGGGTCATAATGGTTACTTACTGGAGGGAAAATTGATTTACCAGTTGATTTGATTCCAAACAGTGAAGCCCAAGGTCTATTCTTAGCTCCTTCCCTTTCATCGATCCCTACCACCTCATTGGAAATTTTTCCCTTTCCACCTTGTTGACCTTCAGGCACCCCCTAATTTGTCTTTCCTCCTGGGTCCACTTGTATTTTGTTTCTGGTGTCCTTCTCATTAGATTCAACCTTGCCTTTCTCTGCACTAGGAACTTGCGCTGATTCAGCTTGGGATTCCTCAAATCCTGATCCACAGCCTGCTCCATTGTTCACAAATTCAAAATTCTTCTTTTCCCGCCCGTGCTCCATAGTCCCGATCATTGCTCCCTCTTTATCCAGTTCAAGAAATTTTAACATCATTTGTACACATTCGATGTTGATAATGAGCCTTACATTGTTTTACAACTTGAGAATGAAAAGGAGTGTCCATTGAATAAATTGACACTTACACAAGTAGAACCCATGCAATAGAAAGACAAATAAAAACATATTGAGGAAGTCATCAAGCTATTAGAATATGTTTGGTTTTCCTTATATTTCAAAACATTTATGGGAGAATACAAGATCATAAAAAAATACTTTGAAAAAGAAAAAGAAAAAGTGGTGATGTCAACACAAAACTCAGACGAACCTTCAAAAGCATCAATTTCAACCACTTTAGAACAAAACACAACAAATTACATGACAAACTTTGATGAACTTAATTATGAGCAACCATCGAATCCAAAAGAAATGAAAAATATTTATGAAGAAGGTTATCAACTTATCAAAAAACTTGGACATAGTGGAAAAGGATGTGGTGCTAGAGAACAAGGTATCCGTGTCCCTATAGAGCCTAACATGCAAGAAATTACTAATGGTTTGGTTATTGTCCCTTGAAAGAAACAAACAATACTTCACTTAATATCAACAAGTTATTATAAAATATTCCTCTATGCCAAATTTAACATTAGTGAATTGTAAACTGATAAAGTCTAGTGGTCTTGCTTATTATCCTTTGAAAGAAATGAAAGAAACAAATAAATCCTCGCTTAATATCAATATCATCATGGAAAACACTAACGATTGGAGTTTGTTAGATTTTACACCTTCCTTTAAAGAAGAGAACAAAATCGAGCATAATCTAAAGAGCCTTGTGTAAGTATGAAACCTTGTAGTAACCAAGAGATATCTTTTTTGCAAAACAAAGTAACATCTCCTACTTTTTATCAAGAGAGTATCTTGTCAAGACTCCTCCAAGATCGTTTGATATCTCTCCCTCCAAGAACAAGAAATAAATTTTACTGCAAGAGTTCATTTTGTGTGTACCATAGAGTTCATGGTCATTTTACTAATGAATTTAAGGCTTTGAGTAATTAAATCCAACATCTTGAGGATTGTTGTGCTCTTACTTGTGTTGAAGCACCTTTTTCCTCTAATTGATACTGATTTTCATGTTTCTCATCAATCATCTCAGCTCATCCTTGTCTTCCACTAAGTGGGGGAGAGGGTTTAAGTAGCCTTGTCCTTGTATGGAACTCGTCATTGTCTCTTTTGGCTAGTTGACTGCATTCCATGCATATATAAGGGAAATCTCAGGATGTGGATGGCATGCCTTAAGTTGGCTCGCATGTGACATACTGAGTTATCTTTAGTTGTTGCATTGTCAGGGTAATCCCTTATCAATGATGTAGTTTCATTCAGGAACATATGACTTGGCATAGGGATTTCCGAATAAGCTCTCATGTCTTCTACTTTAAAGCAATTTCTTAGAGAAATGGTGTTAGCCACCACTTTAAAGTGGGGGCATATAGCGACACTCATGTTTCACAATGTGATTTTTATTTCTTCTTGTGATGCATCCTTTTCTTGGTGGTGTCATTGGGTTTGATTTCCTCTGAGAGTGCGATATTTCTATGACTTATCCTCTATTGGAGAAATTAGGCATAATGTTCTCTAAGAAGAGACCTCACATGAACTAGGAAAAATCCCTTTGAACATACCTTAAACTATTTTGCATTTACAATAACAATTATATGGCCACTTTGCATAACACACTTTGCTTGCCTATGGAGCCATCTTGTTTGTACATGGGTGTTAAGCATACAAATTTTTGCTTACCTCATTGATCCTATTATTTTTATTGTGTGGTTCCTTATCAAAGTTATCAAGAGGTATATCTTTGGTATGGTTAGCATATGGGAGCCAAGCGTAGGTGTGACTTTCCAATAGCCACTTGCTTGTGTGTGAGTGCATACCGACCGTGTTTTTATGTGTCTCACCTCTTTAGAGCCTCACCTAGTGGATGACCTAAGGTTCAACTAGACCTTGTGAGTGTACATTTGGTAAATACATAGTGGAAACCGCATTCCACTTGTAAGCCACCCTTTTTGGATACTCACCCAATGAAAAACCTAAGTTTCATTGCCTTAGAGTGAGCGTGCATTTTGGACAAACAAATTAGATCAGATCCACACTATGTTGGAAAAATGGTTGAGACTTGATCCACCTTTTTTTTGTTTGGTTTTTTCATCTTTATGCCTTTGACACTGGATATTTGTGTATCTTATTTTGTTGCATATCATACACCTTGTGTGTCCCTTTGTGCTTATGTTGGTTTGACATAGGATCTTGGATCCTGGGGGCTTGACCACCCCTTTGATCTTTATCATTCTATCCCATCCAAATTGGTACACATGGACCCCTCTTGAATGTCTACTTTAGTGTAGTTTGAAGAAAGTTCCTCCTCTCACTAAAGTGGGGAAAAATGTAGTGTAGTAAAAACCATCCCTTTTTCACACTTAATTTGGAAATGAATAATTAATGATAAAATAGACCTAATTGTGCCTTATTAAGGGTGTTGTAAAGTGTATCCTTACACTTTCACAATAATATAGGGATTTATTAATTAATTGGGCTTATTTATACTCTAATTAGTAGTATTTTGCATCTACTAGCCTTATTAAACACATCTTCCCAAGGATAATCCCAACACCTATCAAGTAACTAATCATAATTCAATGTTTTGGGTCATGTCTTCTAGATCTAGTGATCTTGGAATCATTCACCACCTTGGGCATATGAGTCCCACCTAGGTCTTGGGACCTAATTTCAAATGGAACATTAAACAAGACACTCCTAGAAATCTATATCGTGGGTTTTAGGTACTGGGATTCATACGACAAAACTGGTGTATGAGTCCCATGTTAACCAGAACCTATTTTGAATCAAATTCTTGGTGGGTTTTTATTATCCTAGATTTTATGTCATCTTTTAGTGTTGTAATTTTAGGAAATTTAGCATAAAAATTATAAATATAAGATTATTTCACATATTTTGTCCTAACACATCCTAGAATTTCATAAGTAATCAGGAGCACTTTTACAAGAGTTCACAAGAGAATTCAAGAAAATTCAAGAGCACTTCACAATCATTCAAAGGTATATTTGAATAATATTATTGCATAAATTCAAGATCCATTATCATGTCAAAGGCATATGGCATCAAGCATGTTGTTGAGCTAGTGTTGTGATGTAGCATTCAAGATCCAAGCTAAGAATTTTTCTACATCTAATTCAAAATCAAGATCTACATTCTTCATGGCCACTTCATGTTAGATTGTAGGTTTACATTCCAAGTCACAATTCAAGTTATCATTGTTCATATTTCATGCTTTGCGTTCATGTTTCATTGTTTCATCATAAGGTTTAATTACCAAAATGAGGTTTGAAAAAGGAAAACCCACATTCCCTAACAAATCAACAATTATTCTCTCTCCCTTTGTGTGTGATTGTCGATCTAGGTGTTTTAAGGTTTGAAGAACCTTTGAAGACTAAGTTGGAAGATTGAGGAAATTTGTCAAGTTGTCAATAAGTTATCTTAATGAAAAGTCACCTACAGGCCAGAAATCAAGTTTTCAGACTCAAAGATTTGGTAGGAGATAAGCTACAACAGACCACTAGAGGATACCTAAGTTTCCACCAAACCCTAATACTAAGACTAAATCACCACCTTGGGAATATGATTCCTAGTACAATAGTTTTTCTAGTTTTAGAAGATCTAGATCAATCGCTAAGAGATTCCTGTTTCTACCCAAAAACCCTAGTCTAGGACTAAATCACCCAGCCTATCGTATGAGTCCTAGTGAGCATGAAACTATAAAATTTTAGGGTTTTGAAGCTCTTTTTGACAACATCATTATCCTAGGTGTGCATCCATTTATCTCCAATTTTGTTATCCTAATTTGAGTTCATTTTCTAGGTCATATAGCTAGGTTTTGCATGTTACTTTGCATCTTCTTCTTTTTGAGCCTTTTATTAGTGGTAAACCCCCTTTTAGACTTTAATCACACCCCTAAGACAACCTATTGGAGATCCATTTTCCTAATTCCATCCTTAGATTGATATGTCTAGGGTTTCCTTTAATGAAACTTGAATAAAATAGGTGGAGGAACCCTAATCCCCCTTTAGTTCCATCTCTCAAAAGATAGAACACTATTTTTTTCATTTCAATGGGTACCTAACAAGGCTTTAATCTAAGAAACACCTTTTCTAGATTATGGGGGATATTTAAAATAATTAGCATAATTAATTTATGGGGGGATGTTTTCAAGTAAATTAATTATCTACATAACATGATTGGCATAAACTACTTGACCAAATCACCTCATCGTGTCCATATCCATCAAGCGTTGAATTATGTTGCCCCATGTTATTCATGTAACCCACACCCATCTTTCACCTATGCACAATAAATTTCTCAACTAGCTCTTGGCTATTGTATAATCAACATTTAATATTTATTTTCCTATAAATTGGAATTAATGAACAAGCCTCTATAGAGCTTAGATTTTCATTTAATGAGTTTCTCAATGCTTAGACTTTCTAAGTTCTCCTTTGGTTTTTTATCTCTGTGTTTTCTATGTCTCCTTCCTCTTATAGGTGCTTGGTGTAGGTAATAATTGAAAATCCATTTTTGATAATTCTCTCATTTGGGAGGTAACCCCATCAGAGTATGTTTGGTACCATTGAGGTATTTTCCCTTCATCGATGAATTGATGTATTAAATCCTAGAGAGAATAAGACTAGTATTTGTTTAATTCATGTTTTATTATTCTTTTTAAATTTATCCATGTTAAAAATAAATAGCCTATTGAAGATGGAGACATTTTTTCACTATTAAAATGTTTATTTTTTATTTAATTTAAAATGTTTTCTTGATATTTAGTTAATGTTCTTATAATTTCCCTAATTATGTTGATTGAGCACTATATTTCATAGAATTGGACTTGTACAAGAGTTCCAAAGTTAAAGAGTACGTTAAATAATTACTATAGACAACTATTACACAATTTGGTTGGTGTTGATTTCTTTTATTGTAGTCTCATTATATATTTTGTATTGACAACTTGATATCTGTGTATATGATATTGACACTATAAGTTCACTTTAATGACTTTATTCAAATATATATATAATTTTATTATAAAAAAAAAGAAATTATGCAAATTAAATGACTATAGTCGATGCCTATTAATTGAAGTAATGAATATAAAACATTAAATAAATGGTTGAAAAAATATGAAAGCATAAATTGATATATTTTTTACATTATGAAAAATATGGATCCAAACACTCTTAAATACATATATGGATAGGTTTGCTTCTAACATGAGACATGACTCCTTGTATTTAAATAAATTTTATATTTTAACACCCCCTATAAATTTTATTTTATCACACAACTTAACTAGATGATGAGGGAATTAGATTTTATTCTTCAAAGATATGTGGAAAATGATCAATATTAATTATGATAATTTTAGGAGATATAAAATAAGACATATTCTTCCTCTCAAGGATAAATAAATATATATTTTTGTATTAGGAAGGGAGTTATATTATAGAATTAGTGATATTATATACAAATATAACATGAATTTCACTAAATCTAATGCCTATTATCATACATGTATTATTCATTTAATGATGGAAAAATTATTGTGGAATTGTTGTGGCCACTATTTTAATGAATGAAAATACTATAAAAACTTAGGTTATAGAGATAAAGTATAATACATGAAAATGAAAATAGTGTTTTAAAATAAAAATTACCAAGTAAACAAGGAAAACGAATTATACAAATTTGGAAGCAACATATGTTAATATTTAAAAGGAGGTGTAAGAAGTTGACTCCATTTTTATAGGAAACCTAATAAGAGAAAATTCACAACAATAACTATTACATATTTTAGAAAATATTAATTTAATTTTAGAAAAAACCTGTTTGACCAATTACACCTCATTTTCTACATGATAAAAAAAATATAATCATTTTGTCATCACATAAGGGATTTTAAAAACATAAATTAAGGCTAATTTTTTAATAAATAGATTATTTTATAAAGATATATACAAATACATCCTAACCAAACATCACCATCATATTCATCTTCCCAAAAAAGGAAATAGAAAAAGTATTCATATAGGTCAAATTATTTTACTTTTATTCAGGCATATTCTTGTGGAAAGCATAGTATTTTTAATAAAGATATATTTTTTAACATCTTATAAATAACAAAATTTTATGTGGGAATGATAATAAATTATATACTTGAAAACTAGAATAAAATTCATACTTTTCATATTTGAATATTCTATTTGCAAGTTCTTTAATTTTTTACTCCAAATGTGATAAAATTTGATTGTTAGGAAAAAGAATTCCACTATTAATTCTAAAAAGTGAACCATTATATTGCACTTTCCCTAAATAACCCATTTGCAAAATAACTATTTAGCTATGTAAAATATTGATTCTTCATGTATAATACCTACAAGGATTAAACCAGTTTAAATTTCTACTCATAAGTTTGGCTACTCTTGTCTCTAATGATGTACTTATAGGAGAAATAAAAAACTATGCAACATGGTATTGTAGTGTAGTAAAATTCATACCCTTGCATTTTCACACTTTTTTGGGCCTACCTTGCTTTATTTATGCTGCTTTATGGCTTAATTGGTCCTATTTTGCATCCACAAGCCTAATAAACTATTTTTTTGTTTATGGAGAATCTTAATAATCATCAATGGATAAATGATCATTTAATGATTTTGTCTATATGTTCCTGATTTATGGACTAGGACTAAAATGCCACCTAGGGCATCTTTTTCCTCCATGTTTCTTGGGACCCTAATTTTGAATGTACCTGAAAAAGTCCCTTTTTGGATTTTGTGCCTTGAGATTTGATCCTTGGGACTAAGACACCACCTAGGGTGTCTTAGTCCTCTTTGGCTTATTTTTCGGGATTCAATTTCAAATTCTGGTGGGATTTTTCCTCCTTTAATTAATTATTTCCTATGTCAGCTTATTATGGTTTAATTTTAGGATATTAAGCATAAATAAGTATAAATAAAAGGTTCCTTCACTCATTTTTTATAACAAGCATCCAATTCTTTTTGAGATTATTCATCATATCATAATTGAGTTCACAAGAGCATTCAAGAGTAGTTCTTCAAGCATTTGGAGCCATCATCAAGATTCAAGTATAATATCAAAGATATTCTTCCATCATGTGTGTTGTTGTGCTAACATTTATGATGTAGGGTTTTGATTCAAGCAAGCAATTCAAGTTCATATCTATCAAGTTTCCCTTTGATTGAAGATCCATATCCATTGCAATCATTCCACACAAGTTTGCAACATGGGTTTGGTGATTTGTAGCATTGCATGTTGTTCATTCATCATTTCCTTCATTATTCTATTTCATTTCAAGGTTTGATTACCAACAAGGGGTTTGACCAAGGAAAACCCCCATTCACTAAAAATCAACAATTTTTTCCATCTCTTGCATATTTGTGATTACAGATCTACATTGAATACTTGAAGATAATTTGAATTGCAAAGTTGTAAAGTTGTAAAGTTGCATTGCAAAGTTGTCATCTTCACATAAACTTACCTATAGGCTAGATTCAGAGGATTCAGACCTTGAGATTAGAGAAGAAGGAAGAGAATAAATCAAGCCTCAGAACCACATTTAGAGATTTTAGAAATTCAGATCGAGACTAAGAAAACATTAAAGATGTCTTAGTCCTCTCGAGGGTATTTTTCATAAATTCTTCTAGATTCAGTTTTGACATATGAAGATTATGTATTTTCCTCAAAAAATAGAAATGAGACTAAGACAACAATAAGGGTGTCTTAGTCCTCCATAGAAAATTTTGGTACCTTCTTTGCATTTTTGGAATCCTCACATCTCTAGACTTCCCAGGTACATACATCCTAACTCCCTGTTGTATAATTTCATCATTTGCATATTTTATTTGTCTTGCATTTTTAGGTTTTGTGAGTTGAATGTTTGCTTGTCTTTTCCAAGCATTTTCTTGGTGGTGAACCCCTAAAAGCTGAAAGAACCCCCTCCTAGGTCTTCCTTGTTGTCAATTGACTCACTTTGCAAGTTTGATAGTCAATCCAATTATGAGTCCTAGGACATCCTTGAATGATAATTGGAGAAAAGTGGTGTTCTATGACCTAGGTTATAAAGCACCCATTTTCCTATTATTCATTTGGGTGAACACGACCTTGCTGACCATTCATTTTCTGATTTGGAGTTCATTAAAGTCCTAGATCTATATGGCATTCGCTCTTGCATTGCATTTTACATTAGTGAAATTGCATCTAGGGTTTCTTATATTTGCATTAGTGAAAGTGCATATAGGTTGTATTTTTGCTTTCTTGCATCATTTAATTTCATTCAAAAACTAAAAAGTGCATTTTTCATCATCTTAATTGCATTTATAAACATTCTTATTGCATTCAAAATTGGAAAAAATTGTATTCACTTTTGCATTCAATTGCTTGTCACTAGTTACTTTTTCTTGTATTCATTTTCCTAGTTTTTTGTTTCTAAACATTAGGTCCCTAGGTAGGAAACCTAGAAACACTATTAACAACTCAAAATTTTCTATTTTTTGACAAATACCTCTACTAGGACAAAAATTCCCTTCCTAGCATCTTAGTTCCTTTCAAGGTTTTTGGATTAGAACCCTGTATGAGTTGTGTACTTTTTCTTCCACTATCTGGACCTTACAAATTCCTTAAATAGGACCAAGATGCCCTTGCTAGCATCTTAGTCCCTATTGAGTTTGAAACTACAATTTCCAGGGTTTAAATTTTCTTTTATGCACTTATGTTTGCTATCATTGGTTATTTGTTTCAGTGTGTTGACTTTTTGTTCCATGCATTTTACTAAATCTAGTTTAAAGTGCTTCATTTCATGCATTGATCAATTCCAAATTTGCATGCACAACATTTCATCTTTTAGGTTGTCGCATAGTGTAATCAACAAATGACCTTGTTTCACATCTAAACATTGCATTTTCTATTGCAAAAAATTGTATACTCTTGGAGAAAGAGACAATTTTGCGGTAAAACTAAGTCCTACTTTGGGAACCTTCCATCAATCACCCCTTAAAATTGCATTTATAAGCCCCTAATACTCATAATTTTGGACTTTGAGGCCTAATTCACTTATAAAACCACTTAAAACCCAACAAATATCATGAAAAACACTTAAAATTTGTGAAACCCACCAAAAATATCCCTGGTGGAACCAAATCGCCCAAGGTACTGACTTAGTCCCTTTTGGGGTATTTTCCACTTTTGAGTGGGAATTTTATTAATTCAATTTAATTTTTTCAATGGATGTCAGCCTCTTAGGTCTAAATAATGGGAAAATTAGGTGTTGATGCTTATAAATACACATTTTAAGTCATTTTTCACATCTCCTAGTCATTTTTACAAATCAAAAATCAAAACTCAAGAGAAAAATAATTTTACACAAGAAGATTCAATAACATTTTGCAAAAATGTTAAAGCTTTAGGGCAAGAAACTAGGGTTTTTGCGGGTCTTCAAGCTCACTTCTTATTTAAGATCTCACATTGCAAAAGATTGATCATGGATTCCTATGGTGAATCATGGAAAAATCTAGGTTGAGATGTAATTATCCATCAAATCACACCTAATGACTTGTTTTTAAGTGATTTCATCTTCTATGTTCTTCTTATCTTCAGAATTAAGGTTTGCATCATAGTCAACATATTATTTATATTCATTTGAAAGGGTTGTAGGGTTTCTTGCATTGAAGTATTGCATCTCTCAAGTGCCATTCATTCACCTCATTCTAGCACATTAGAATAGGGTTTTATCTCATTCTCAACCTTTCCTATTCATAGACATAATTAAGGATAGGGTTTATGTAGATTTTATTTTCTAAAAAGTTCAAATACCAACTAGGGGTTTGACCAAGGAAAACCTCCCATTAGAAACCAATTTATCTTATGTTTTGCAAGGTTTTTCGAAGATTCAAATCCAAATTTCTATCAAAAGGAAGAGTGTAGGTTGTGGGATTTTGTTTCTACTTTTGGATTTGTAGAAAATCCAAAGTGGAACTAAGTCGCCCAATCTGGCACAAGTATCCTAGTTGCCTCAAAAGTCAAAATTTCTAGGATTTCAGTGCCTCTTGCAATCTTCAATCTATTCTTCTTCAATTTCTAGGTGCATAGTTCTTGTTTTACATCTTCATTTGATCGCTTAATGCATTGTTTTAGCTCTTCTGCATATCACACTATGTTTACAAGCAAGCTAGTTTTCTTAGATTTCACATCATTAAATAATTTCATTTTAAAATTAGAGTAGTAGCACATCTTAACTAGGCATAATAAATCTCATTAACATAGATTTTGAGTTTAAACCCTTGCATTTTGGTCCCCCATCCAATCCCCTTTCTCCTTTTAGGTGAAAAATCCTATGAGGAGCAAAGCATTGTGAGGGGTGAAACCAAAATATTTGTTTACATTTTGGTGAATTTGTATCTTTTTGAACATTATTAATTTATGATTTTAAAATTCATCCTAGGTTTCATTAGCATTGCATCTTGCATTAGTTAAAAGAACATCCTAAGGTTTTCAATTCCATTAGTGAAAAAGCTCATTGTTGCTTGCATTACTGTATCTCATTTCATAACATAATAGTGAAATTTTGCATTTACAATCTAGATTTCCTTACACACTCCTAAACACATTCATACCCATTAGAAAATTTAGAAAATTTTCAAAAATAACCCTAATTGGACTAATTCGCCACCTTGGGCGACTTAGTCCCACTGCCAATTTTGCATTTCTATTTTCTATATTTTTTTTTCCATTTTTGAAATTCTTGTTAGATTTAGTCATTACTCTATTTATGTATAGTTATTTGCTATTTTACTTGAATCATTTTCATTTATACTATTTACTTTAATGGAAATCATAGATAGCACTAGGTTGTTACAATTTTCACTTTCAACATTCATTCCTAGCTCCTTTAGATCAGATGCATTTGAAAAAACAAACAAAAAATTCATAAAAATGCATGAACCAATTAAAACAATGCTTCATTCTAGGACAACTCTATCATCCAAGCCTCTTAGTAGTGATGACTTGGATAGATTAGATGAAACCTTTCAAGGTTTCCTCTCACTATGTTCATACACTAAGACTTGTGATGACAAACCTAAAATGTTTAGTGATGATCTCGGGTATGTGCAGGATCATGATGGAAAAAATAGGCCCTTAAGTGGCAAAATATCAGAAAAAATCAAAGTTACACAACTTGACATAAAAAATTGAATAAGTTATCTATATTATTTCAAAAATATGTAACAATAGAATCTATAAAAATTTAATGTAGTTTCTAAACTACTAGGTTTGTTTATATATATATATATATTTGGTGAAAATTTGAAATTTCAATGTAGTAGTACTTAAATTTCAGGAGAAAAAATAAGAAGTAGGTGTTTGTCTAACCATCCCAACCAGAATAACATGATAATAATTTTTTATAAGATTTTAGATATAAGTATAGGATTCATGTCCCGATGTGATGGATATTTTTTGTAATTTTTTCCAAGTAAATAATTAATTATGAATTTTTATTATGACTTTTAAAAATATAAAAACTCTCATGTTTGACCACCTTAACTTGGTCAAAACTTCATGAAATTCATTTTTCTTTTTTCATCTTATAGTATGCAAAGCATAGAATGTGACATATTTTGGATTGAAAAATGTGATATGTTTGAAAGCTATAGATGCTTTTAAATTTGTCTATCAATTAGACTTTAGTCATAATTTGAATAGAAAATGAATAATAATTCCTTTATTAAATTCAAACTAAAGCATAATTTATATTGGTGGAAAATTGAGAATCTCCTTTAAAAACCCTTTTTGTTTCATCAATTTTGGGTAAAAGAAAAGTTGTCACCACATACCCATCATATTACCACTTTTGGCCCATCATGATCCTGCACATACCCCTCTCTCGCAAACCTTTTAGTCGTGATGACTTGCGTATGTTAGATGAAGCCCTTGTGGACTTCATCTCACACAAGCCATCCACAAAGGTTTGTTTTGAACAAAATATGATAAAATATGTTAATGTTATTCAACCTCAACTTGTTCTTTACCCACCTTCACATCAACCTCAACATCCACTTAAACCTAAGTTTACCCTTTATCCACCACAACATGATGCTATTGCACACACACACTACACTAGAAACAATCCCCAACCTCAACATCCTCCTCCAAGATTCTTTCTTTTACCAAATCCTAATTTTCCTAGTTTCCCTCACCTGAACTCACACCTTATGGAGTATGATCTTGTTGAACAACTTAACAATACTCTTGCCAAGATATCCCTTTGGAATCTTCTTCAAAATTCACCCAATTATCATTCAATGCTCTAAATAGCCTTGCAACAACTAGTCATTCCTCCTAGTACAAACACAACTGATGTAGAAGCTCTTGTAGAGTGAATGAATACACTTAATGTAGACATTACCTTTCATCAACATGAGCTCCCTCCATTTTAATTAAGGAGACAAAAATGAGGCTTTTATTATCATTTCCCAATATAACACAATAGGTATTAAGTGAACCCTCATTGACAATGGGTCTATCCTCAATGTGTGTAGTGTGAAACTTCTCAATCGATTATGTGTGGATAAATCACAAATTAAACCTAATTCCTTATCCATTAGAGGATTTGATAACACAACCAAACAACTGCTCAGTATAATCACCTTACCTATAACAGTCAAAGTGGTTACCTTTCAAACTCCTATTCATGTCATGCCCTATAATCTTGCATATAATCTTCTGTTGGGTAGGCCATGGATTCATTAGATGCATGTGGTCCCTTCGACTCCTCATCGCATATTGAAATACATCTATAACAACAAGGTATACCAAGTTGCGATAGACACCAAGCCTAAGAGTTGTTTGAAACTTGACAAAGGAACTACAAGTCCCCTAAATACTTTAATTCCATCCTCTCATATTGAACCTCTTCAGACCAATAAACAAGGAACTGAATCCATGTCTAAATTGCTCAATGTTGATTGGGGGACATTGGAATTTACTTCTTCATTCATGGATGAATACATAATTACTCACAATTAGACATAAAAAAATGAACGACCAACTATTATGTCCACTCAAAATTCAAAAGAATCTTCCCCTTCCTCTATCTCAATTCCTTTGGATGAGAGCACATCTTGCACAAAAAAATGTGATGAGAGATTATGAGCAACCCCAAATTCCCAAGGAAATAGAAAAAATTTATGGATGTGGTTCTGAGCTTGTGAAACAATTGGGGTACAATGGTAAAGGATGTGGAAAACATGAACTAGGAATTTGTGTCCCTATTGAGCCTAATATGCAAGACATAAAGACTGGTTTAGAGTATTCCTTTTCTAAGACAACAAAAGTAGCTAAACAACCCTCAATAAATATCAATACTATCACATGTAAACCAAGAACTATGCTTATGCTCAAACATCTTGAATTTCTTGATCTGAACTCTCCACCCTCTTGGGAGTATGTTGCAAGTGATGAAGCTTTGAAACAAATGTTAGGTGCCATTGATAAAAAATCTTCCTCTAAATGCAATGTTACCTATGCTATGATAAGTTCCAAGCCACAAAATACCAATGATCATGAGAAAACCATGGAACCATATGATCCTGAGTTTCCTTCGTTGAATGCACTCCCTCTAGGAGATACAATTGATATACCAATGAAAATAAATGATATAAAAAATGTCATTAAGATTGGTAAGTGCCTTGATGATGATGAACAAGAGGATACTACGCTTTTACTCCATGATTTTCCTAAAAATTTGCTTGGACATATTTCGATATGCTAGGTATAGACCAAAAAATTGTCCCACATAACATTGTTCTTGCAAACGGTACTAAGCCTGTTCGACAGAAGATACACAAAATGAATCCTAAGATAGCTTTTCTTGTTAAAGGAGAGCTTGAAACTCTGTGATACAGGTTTCATTCATCCTATTGATTATTCTCCTTGGATCTCAAATATCGTTGCAGTTGCTAAACCCAATAATCGTATTACGATATGTATGGATTTTGTGATTTGAATAAAGCATCCTTAAAAGATTATTTTCCACATTCCTAATATTGACATGATTGTGGATTCAAGGGTTGGATGTGATTTTTTGTCTTTCACTGATGGATTTTCTGGTTATAATCAAATGTTCATCAACCCACAAGATCAATACAAGACAACATTCACAATTGTTTGGGGAAATTTCTATTGGGTTATGATGCCTTTTGGACTAAAGAATGCAAGCACAATGTGTCAAAGAGCAATGGAATTGATATTTCATGATTACATACTTAAAATATTGGAATATTATGTTGATGAAATCCTCACCAAATCCTTACAACAACAATTAAATGTGACTATCCTTCACCAAATCTTTGAACGAATGAGTCAATACAATATGAGACTCAATACAGAAAAGTGTTTCTTTGGAGTAGATAGTGGAAAGATTTTAGGGTTTATTATATCTCACAGAGGAATCAAGGTGGATACAAATAAAATTGATGCTATCGTTAACATGCCACCTCTTCACAATATTTCTGAATTATTCAAGTTACAAGAATGAATACAAGCCATCCATCACTTTGTCACTTCTTCTGCCAATAGGACGTTACCTTTAACACATCTCCTTAAGAAGGATGTTCCCTTTTATTGGAATGAGGATTGTAAATAGGCCTTTGATATTTTGAAGGAATACCTTGTCACTCCACCTATTCTACAGTCTGCCATGCCAAAAAAACCATTCATACTCTACATTGTTGCATCTGCTCATGCTCTTGCAACATTGTTAGCTCATAAAAATGATAATGGAAAATAACATCATATTTACTACATTAGCCTCACTCTAATTGCTTATGAAACCCGATATATGCCTATCAAAAAGGAATGTTTAGCTCTTGTATTCGGTACTAGTAAATTCCAACATTATTTACTACATGTAGAAATACAAGTCATGAGAAAATTTGATCCTCTTAAACATCTTTTCAATAAAACAGACTTATCAAGATGTTTAGCTAAATGGGTTATGTTGTTAACTGAGTTTGACCTTAAGTATTTTTTGCAAAAATAAATTAAAGGAGAAGCCTTTATTGACCATTTAATTGACATTCCTTCCCCTCTGGCATTACCGGGTAATGATTCTTTTCCTGATGAAAGTGTATTCACAACAAGTGTTTCTACATGGAGATTATATTTCAATGGATCTAAGTGTAGAACAGGTTCCAGTATAGGAATATTCTTAATTTCTCCTGAAGGAAAACCTATTCCCTTGTCATATCATTTAAATTTCCTATGTACAAATAACATTGCTAAATATGAAGCCTTAATCACTAGAATATGTATTGCTTTAATTATGGGCATTACTGACATTAGGATCTTTGGTGACTCACAATTAGTAATAAAAAAATCAATGGTGACTATCAAGATAAACTTTATAAATTATCAAAATATAAAGATCTCAAAATGTCCTTGTTGCTGAAATTTAACTCCTTAACCATTGATAACATCTTGTGGAAAGACAATCAACATGTGGACACAATGGCCAGTGTCACTTCTCTTATATCCCCCTCTGACCCTTCCCAAGATATCATATTAATTATTCATCCCATCATGAAACATTCCATCACTGATTTTTCTATCACTGCATTAGTTACAACCAAAAATGATTTGAGTGAATGGTATGATGCTATTTATAACTATATAAAAGATAATACCCTTCCCGAACCTATCGCAAATAACACTCGTGCTCATCTAAAAAATTTAGCCACCAAGTACATCATCCTTGCTGATGTGTTATATCAATGCTCCTTTGACAGAATTTTACTTAGATGTCTTAAGTATTATGAAATTAATATGGCACTCAAGTAGGCTCATGCCACAAGTTGTGGCAGTCATTTTGGTGCAAAGACCCTAGCGCAAAAAATTCTTCGTACAGGTTATTACTCAAAAAATATGGAAAAAAATTGTTATGCGTATGTTAAGCAATGTCATAAATGTCAAGAACATAGTCATTTATTTCATGCTCCTACTTCTAAGCTCCATTTGCAAATACCTATTTGGCCATTCTCAATGTGGGGGCTAGATATAATTTAAAAAATCTCCCCTCCCTCTTCTATTGAACATACGTTTATCATAACTGCCACTAATTATTTCATGAAATGGGTCGAGGCCATTCCTCTTCGATCTACGACTGCTAAGGTAATCTATCACTTCATCCTTGAGCACATAATTGCTCATTTTAGCCTTCCACATTAGTCTTCGATAGTGGCACATTATTTAATAATAATGATGTGAAGAAGTTCTTGGAGACTTTCCATATTCAACACTATTTTTTGACACCTTACTACCCATAATCCAATGGTCAAGCTGATTCAACTAATAAAGTCCTCGAACAAATTTTTAAAAAAACTGTTAACATGAATCACAAGGATTGACACACACAACTGCATTATGCATGTTTGGCTTATTGTACAAGTGTTTGTTCTTCCAAAAACTCAATACCTTACAACCTCATTTATAGCATGGAGGAAATCATGTCTTTGGAGTTAGAAATTCCAACATTATAGATTTCTCTCCAAGGTTTGATTGACAATAATAGTTATAGGAATAAACAATTACATCAACTTGAAATGCTCGATGAATAACACATTAATGCTCTTGAGCATCTTCAAGCCTATTACAAAAGGCAACAACATTATTACAATCTCAATGTTATCCCTCACACATTTGACAAGGGTGACATAGTTTTATCTGAAAATCAACATAATATCAACACCGACCCTAATGAATGTGGTAAATTCAGTCCTAATTGGCTAGGACCCTATGTTGTCGACAAAATTTATGGGTGCGGTACGTATGTCTTAGTGGAACTCTATGGAACACCACTCAAAGAACCAATCAATGCCACACATTTGCATTGGTATTGTGTTTAATCCCTTTTGAAGAGTATGAAGTATAAAGCGATGTTGATAAACATTATGGGACTCTTCTCTTATATGCTTTCATATTGCTTCATTTTTGGCAATTCTCTTATAGGTTTTTCTTGAACACTAAAGTGATTCTTTGTAATTCCTTTAGGTTACATTTTATTCACTTTAATCTTGTGTGTTGTGTTACATTTCGTTTTAGCATAACATACTCAATCATTATGTTGTATCTAACATAAAACTGTAAATATGTTTTAATTATATCACATACACATTGTTAAATCATGGATACATTAATTAATGTAATCTTTCCAAGGTCACTTAATTAATCATGTTGCCATTTAACATTCAATCACATTTAGAAAAATCAGAAAACATAAAAAAATTTCTATATAGACATATCTTCCAAAGTTTTATATGCATACCATCATAAGAAACCACATCGCCAAGGTCTATGAGAACTAGACCCCTCAACATCCAGTGCTCATGATCTGGTACCTAGATGTCATGGGATTGTCATGTGTGATCATGATCATGATCCACTAAATCTGAGTGCAAACTCCAGACCTTGTGCTCAACCAAGGGTCACATCTCTCTCCTCCCATAGATGTGCTATCTCTGCATGTAGTCTCTCCATCTATGTCGGACTCCGCGATGACTACCCTATGGTATCTTCCTAATGCAATTGTCTCCTCAAGCTCTCATAAGTTTCTTGTAGTCTCATGAAAGGCCTGAGTGACTATGACTCATCCTCCACAATAGGTGGGTGCATGTAGTAAGGATCCATCTCCTCCTCATTGATGGATGTAGGTACTATCTTTGGAGAAGCCTATAGATAGAACACTCACCATTCTCTCATCACTCCTATATGGTAGAAACATCACCCAATTAGTAATCATCATCATGATATGCATATATATAGAAAGTGACATAATAACTAAAAGTACATGCATAAAATAAAATATCATCACCTATGACACCAATCGGATGTGTCACCTCAATGTCATCCTGTACTAGGGGCATGGAGTCTTTGCTAGTTGCTCCTCAACTATGAGTATTGGTGCCAGCTACAACTGCTACTCATGACGTCGTCCTATTGATGTGAAATGAATTCCACCCCTCATGATGGTCCTTAGCTACTTTCTCATCATCCTCACTCAAGGGTGGCTCCTCCTCCTCATACTACTCCTCCACCTCATCCTCCAAATACTCCTCCTCATCCTCCTTCTCTCCCTCCTAATCCTCATAGTATGGATCTTCCACCTCATCATACTTATCATCAATCACTTCATTAAATATATTGGTAGGTCTATAGCGTGTCTCCTTGGCCCTATCCTCCTTCTCCTCTCCATCATATGGTAGTGGCTCAACATCTCCCACTAGATCGTCCCTCGGGAATACTTGTGCTAGTTGAGTCACTATCCACCACTCCTCATACTCTATTGTGGCACCAACGTCATCTATGTCAAAGAATGACAACTGGTCATGATCATAATGATTGAAGTCACTCTTAGCTATGTGCTTGAGTGTGAGTCACACTATATGTTCCATTCTTTGTGCACTCCGCACTAATCTCCTGAAAGAGGATCATGCTCAGGGTGGTGTCTGTACCTATCTAAACTGTTGCATGACTCGATCATAGTAGAATGGTCATAGTATGTGGTCATGGCAGCCAACAAAAAATGTATCCATCTGCATCCTCCTCAATTGTCTGGTATAATATTGCCACTGTAATGTTAGTTGATAAGGTCTTCAAAGGACCTCGTCCTCATCCAGTCAATCAAACCTTACCCCCCAAAACTGCAAATCACCATACTACCATAGTCATTGCAAAGGATCCTTGAAATCCTGAGGGTACCCCACTGTTGTCACACATGGATAACCAAATGGTCTAGTACATGTAATGTGTTCAAAGCACCACACCTATAGAAGTCCTTAGTACACCATATTGTCCATCTCTTGAAATAAAAACCATCCCAAATCATAATAGAGATGTGACAACAGACTTCGACCCCATGATGCGTATACTATCAGTTGCTTTCCATCCCTTGAATCATATGGACTAGTCCTCCCTCAAGATCAACACTCCAGCCATTAGGGATGAGGACTAGTGCTACAGTGTGCATCATAATGTGTTGAACTATTGGTGCCTATGAATATAATAACATCAAAAAATCAATTTGTTCGCTAACTCATGCATCATGAACTGGACCATCTAAACAATACTATAAATCAACTCTCTGCTCCAAAAAGGTATGGTCTTTGTGGAAATATACTTTCTCTCCTTGAATCAGCACATAGAAAATCCAATCTACATCCTCTAATGTCATCGTCATCTCTCCTGTGGGTAGATGAAATGTGCATGTATTTGCATTCCATCGCTCGCAGGGAGCCATCAACATGGCATTGTGGTATCTCATGGGAGGCATAAGATATGCCCAATAGATCCAAATATCTTGAAGATGCTCTGTCTCCTCTACTATTAGTGTTGGAGCTAGATCTCTCAGAAAACTCAATTGTCCCCCTCCTATCTGTTGTCGTCCTCGGGTGGGTACCCTTAAAATTTACACAAATATATGCTCTAAAATACATCATTTTTAAGTTTCTCATCATGTGAGTGTGCTAAAGTTAATCTAGTGTGCTTTTCTAAATTCCCTAGATACTTTAGAATCCTTTTGGGACACTATGCAAAGAAATGAGACACTTCACAAAGAAACGAGACACTTCACAAAGAAACGAGACACTTTGCAAACAAAAGGGACACTTTGCAAACAAAAGGGACACTTTGCAAACAAAAGGGGATGCTTTGCAAAAAAAATTCCAAGACCCTTAATCAACCTAGATATACCTCAAAATTAATTAATCATTACAAATTCACACAATGAAGCTTACAGAATCCACTCACCTCATGCTGACACTCACTATGCGCCACCTGGTCTCAAAGATCATCTAGTCATGCAGGTGTGTATCCCTGTCTGCTCGACATATTCTCCTATCACTCATCCCCTTGAAGATACAAGAAGGTAATATGAATAATAAGTGACAAATGACTCCCCTTTACTACTTTTCATTCCTTTTTCATCTCTATTTTACTCCTATGCATTAAAATAGGGATATTTTCCTTTTTAGAGTTAATAAAGTACCTCTTCTTCAAAACAACATAACGAGAGCTAGGATAATCCATTTTTTATGCCATTTGTTTCATTGGAATCGTGATTCCACACCTCGAACCATCAATTATTTATTGTTATGTGACATAGTACTTGGTAATGTACTTCGATATGATATTTGAAATTTGATGTGGCTAGTTGCTACCTTGATTCCACCTCCGTAAAGCAAGAGGAATCAAGGGGGGAATATATCTACCCTCAAATTTTCTTTCTAAGAGTTAAGAAATGAGGATTTTTGATAACTAAAGAATGTGTGTTGCAGGATGTGGTTTCGTAATGTTTTTGAAAGAGGAAAAAATAGGTTTTACAGGGACCCGAAACCATGAAGTTTACAAACTAAAGATGTTCAGTTCCAAAGCAAAAGGCTATAAAAACAACAACAATAAAAGTCCACAGCCACCAAAAAGGCCAGTGAATGCCATAGAACCAAAAAACAAAACAAAATCTAGTAACAGCTAAACTTGGGTCTTAATAAATCCACTATCTTAGCTTCCATCTCGTTCATATCCTAAACCCCCCTCTTTAAGATCTAAAGCATCTAGGTAGTGGGAGGCACTTTCCTTTTGATATTGGCATGGGTCCTTTTTGAAATACCTTGGTCCTCATTCTTTCTTTCCTTCTTCTCTTCCAGATCAACAACCAGTGAACCCTGTTGCATTTTCTCCATCTTTTCAGACATAGCATTGATGATAATGGCATTGTTC
>VDFB02156052.1:0-23411 GCA_007258455.2 Sequoia sempervirens | reverse complement strand
ATAAGATTCCTAAGATGCAAATGCAAATGAACTATAAAGGAGATCTCTAATCACCCTAACAAGTCACAACCATGAAATTTACCTTCCTTAGGTAGAAAATAGAGCAATAATGGAAGATGGAATCAATCAAGAAACAAGTCCTTAGGCTTGGATAAATGGATCATTGCATATCCTACCTAGAATCTCTCATGATCCACAATAGGCAACCATTACTAATCCTTGGCAATGCTAGATCTTGGCTTGAAAATAGACTTGAAAAACCTACAAAAATATAATAGAAGGTTGTTCCAAGACTTTGAAAGTTCCTTCAACTTTCTCAACTTATGTCTCTTGTCTCAACTCATGTCAACTTATATCAACTTATGTAAAAATGGGTGAGAATATTACTTTTATAGGTGTTTCTACCTAATAACCCGATTATTGGATCTAAAAGGCCAACAAAGGGTCAAATAAATTCAAATATTTTCATTTACCGCTCTTAGTTCCCAAAAATAAACCCCCCAGTCCTACTAAGATGCCCTAGGTGGCCTCTCTGTCCCACAAGGCTTAATTTTGTAATTCAAAAAGCGGTTTTCCAATATTGATGGTTTTTTATGGGTTTTGGTCAGGTTTAAAGTTGTAATATACCTTGGGATGCACAAAAAGGGGTCTTAGGGGGCTATAACAAGTGACCTAAAGGGAAATTAATGCAAGGAGTGCCAAAATAGGTCCAAATTAACTTTGAAAATGCAAAGGTACATGCATTTTTCTACACTACATGATGATAGTGTGACTAAATCACCACTTGTGGTGTATGAGTCCCAGTATACCAGTTTTTAGCCTATTTCTATAGATCATACTTTACTAGTTGTAGATTTCGCTTTAAGACGAAAACCCTAAACTGGGACTAAATCACCCCTACTAGTGTATGAGTCCTAGTGTGCTTCAAAAGTCAACATTTTGGGATTTTAGATCTTACTTCAAGCATCTTTAGCTTTCCAAGTGCACCTTTGTTCATTCTTAGTCCATTACTTTGATTTTGTAGTTTTATATTCTAGGCTATATAGTTAGAATTACATATCATTTAAATTTCCTTCTTTCTAATCCTTTTCTTAGTGGTGAACCCCATTTGGTCTTTAATCACACCCTAAGAGACCTTATAGTAGATCTCTTCTCTCACTTGAACCATTGGATTGAGATATCTAGGGTTTCCTTGAATGAAATAGAGCAAAATAGGAAGGGACCCCCCTTGCCTTAATTCCATCTCTCAAAAGGTGGCACCCTATTTCTTTTTTTTTAGTGGGAAGGGAAACTTGTTAAATCCTCCTTGGTTTTGAGTGTTTATGAATGGTTATATTCAACTGGCTATCATAGGGATATTTGTGTCTACTATATGAGCTAGACTATGCAACACCTCTATTCCTTGAGTATCATTGATCAACTTCTTAAGGTTATCCATGATGGCCACCAATTTTCCTTCTAAAGATTCAATGCTTAAGTAATCTTGCAAACCTTTTAAATCTTTGTCTAATTGTTTTAATCTCTCATTAAGAACATGGGGAAAAGTATTCTCTAAGTACAAAAAGATGTCTAATTGTGAGGTTTTCATGGATATTGCATGAATGGATTTTGAAATGGGATTGGTATTGAAAATACCTTGCATGAAATATTTGGAGGACTTAGGCTCCACAACTGATGTAATAACTGTGCAAAATGCCATAATTTTGCAACTACGACTTGTAGGAGCATTGGAAATACAACACTAGATTGTGAAGCTCATATGAGTTTCAAAACACTTAGGTGTGCCCCATCTGACACTAAGATGCCAAACAATAACATGAAAACAAAAAATCCAAAATCATAGAGAAAAATCACACAAGAAACATAGAGACAAATGTCTGGTGAGATTTTGAGCAAAAACTAGTCAGACAAGGCTACCCAGGGTGCCCTTGTTTGGAAAAATTTTCTTCTAAAAATAAAGTTTGAATGTTCGTAATATTTTTTAATGTTTTAGTTCTATGACTATGTAGGTTTGAAAGAAAATAATTTTCCAAAATTTGTCCAATTTATGACTATGTAATACAAAATGCAACTGTGCAAACAATTTTCAAAATGTTCAAGCAATAAATGTACTTCAAAATGAAATTTCTAAATCTAAAACACAATAATTGACTAATTAGGTAATGTATAAAATATGAAAATGATGAGCTTGATATCTTTTTGGAACAAAATAATACAATTTTCACCATGTTGACTATATGCAAAATACCTAAATGAACGCAATGAACACTATAAGATTTGATTTTAGATCTAAAATCACATTAGGTAGATTTTTAAATGCAATTAAGATGTAGATCTAACCTATGATGACTGAAATTAGCCTATTGCAACTTAGGATGTAATATAATATTCCATTTTTTCAATTTTTATGCTTTCTTGATGCAATAATGATTACCTATATGATGAATGCAAAATAATGCAATGCTAGTATTTTTGGCATATAGTTGTCATTGATGTCAAAAGGAGATCAGAGAGAGTTGAACCTAATTTTGAAAGGATATTTTTGGCATAATTGTGTCATTGAAGTCAAAAGAAGATCTATACAATATCATATAGAAGAGGTGTAGAAGACTTAGTCAAATTTGTGCTAAATTACCAGGTTTTAGAGTTTGGGCTTATCACATATCAAATACCTTTAAAAAAAACTTAGAAGCTTTAAAGAGAATCAAACATTATTCATCAAGTTTATCACTTACCAAATGCATTTGGAAAAGACTTAGAAAGTTTGAAGGTTCTAGAAATTCAAACTTTAGAGCTTCATCATAACCTTTGTGAAGTTTATGATATCGGGTATTGGGAAACCCTAAAACCTAACCCACGAAAGGATTTCACTCTTTCCTACCCAACATTATGTTCACCAGTTTGGCATGAAGGATAAGGGATCCCTCAATCCTTGATAGTTGATAGAAGGGTAGTGATGTGTGAGGACTTAGAAGATTTCGCGATAAAGTGAAAAGCATGGAATAAAACATTTTTTAGAATTTCTTACTCCAAAGGAACTCAGAAAAATAGTAATTTTGGGTAATCCACATGAGAAAGGAATTCACATAAAGTGAAGTGGTGGTCGATTTCAAAAAAATTGCATGAGAAATTATTTCACGAAAAGTGAAATGATGGTGTTTATGGGTAATCATTGTGAGCATGAAATTAGAAAAAATGGTGAAGTTTAGGTAATCTATGTGATCAAGGAATTCACGAGAATAGTGTCTTTGGAGAATCCACTCTCCCTTGGATTTCAAAAAATGACAAGGCTTCAAGAAATATGGATTGTCTTGGAAATCACAATAGTGGTGTTTAAGGACAAATAAGAGGCTAACACGTGACAAGTTCTTATTGGTTTATTTCACATCTTCATTGTGAATCAACATGTAATTTTTGGTCGATGACTATAAAATATTTTAAAATGCAATTGAAACCCTCAATCCTATGGTGGAAATTAAAAGAAAACCTTGATTGAACAATGATAGTTTCAAAATGATAAAGCAAGGGTTTGAAGGAGTGAATACAAAGATCAATGGCATGTATGCACATGTGAATGACATTGATTCATAAGTCTAAAATCAGAGGATGAAATCAATTCAAGTAAAAGGATGGACAAATGGAGACTTTAGCACAAATTACCAAGTAACCATTCAACAAATATTTCATTGCTTATTGGTTGAAATGGAGGTACTAAGGCAAGGGAAATAAAAAATATTGTATATGGAGGCATTGCATAGAAAAATAAAAAATGACATGAAAAACCTAAGTTTATTTTAATCAATAATGGAACATATGTTGAATCTAGACAAGGGTTTGTATGTTTGATATAGCTTGATGGTGAAGGTAGAGAATGCTATAAATATTGTAGATTAGAAATGAAAATTGTTTGTTTTTTAAAAGGGGGTTACAAGGTTAGAGAGTGAAGTGTGTAAGTGAGTTACCGAGTCAATTTGATAGAGCGTTGAATGAAAATTTGAGGTTGATCATAGTTGAAGGAGAGTGAGCAAAGAGAGCATAAATTATGTATTGAATGTATTGATGCATTATTAGGTTATGCAGAACCAATTTTATGCATATATGAGATTTTAATATTATAGAGGTTGTTGCCTCATTTGTACTGAGTTGGTGCTCAAAAAAGGGGATTGGTGTCTCCTTAGGGTTGGTTCCCATAAAAAATTGTAACACAAGATTTATTTGTGACATTGGATTTGAGCAGTAGACTCAAGCAACTTTTGTGACCATGTTTTTTAACATCTTGGGTGTTCCACATATATCTGGTATTATGTGTTGAACTTGTATGTGCTTGTGTTTGTCAAATATTTTCATGTTTTAATCTACACATCTAGGCTTGAGGATTGTGTTTACACTAAGATTAAGAAGGCTAAAAGTTTTAGTATCTATTGATTTGAACCCCCCTCTCAATAGATTGTTGTGTTCCAACAATTGGTATTAGAGAACTAGGTTACCTAAGAGAAGCTTAATTAGCTCATGTAGATCCTTATATTTGTGAACACAATATCCAATCAAGAAGGTTCATCTACAAAAAGGCCACGTTGATTTGATGGAATAGATTATGCCTTTTGGAGCTCATTGATGAAGGGATATTTGGGATCTTTAAGGTTTGATGTGTGGATGTTTGTTGTGAATGGATACACACCAACAACCATACCTCCTACTAATTCTATAGGAAAAAATGACTATGAGAACAATGAAAAAAATGGTTTTCTATTATGAACAATTTGTCTAGATCTGTGCATAGAAAGGTTATGCATTGTAAGATTGCACATGATGTTTGAGATACATTGAAAATGATCTATGAAGGAGATGACAAGGTAAAATTGGTAAAGCTTCAAGTGCTAAGAGCTAGATTTGAAGTCCTAAAGATGAAAAAAGAAGAGAAGATTTTAGACTATCTTTTAAGAGTCAATGATATAGTGAACTCTATTTAAGGATATGGAGAAGAAGTGAAAGATGTCATTATAATAAAATTCCTAAGGTCAATGACAACCAAAAATGATTCTAATATTTTTTCAATAGAGGAAGGAAGATAAATAGATAAACTCACTCTTAATGAGTTACATAGTATATTCACTGTATATGAAATGAGGATGGGAGATACATAACCATCAAGGAAGTTGCTTTCAGGGTTACCAACAAAGAGAAGGATGTATCTTCTAAGAAAGATAAGGATGAGAAGATCACATCTAGAAATGATGAGACTATTAAAGAAGAGGAAAATTTCATCAGGAAACTAAGAAGAGTATTTGGCAAGTACAAAGGTAAGTTTCCCTTTAAATGCTTTGAATATGAAAAATTTGGTCATTTTGCTACTAAATTTCTTTATAATAAGAAAGGAAACTCTAAGAAAGAGGTACAAGGTAAAGTGAAGAAACCCTACTATCCTAAGAGAAGAAGTTTTGAATGGAGGACAGTAGACCAATCAGTACCCCCATGATAACTTGATGCAAATTGAGAAAATCAGATGAATCCATAGAAGCAAACAAGAAAATGTATAGGTCAATGATTAGTATCTTGTTGTACTTAATTGCATCAAGGCCCGATATTATGCAAGCATTATGTTTAGTTGCAAGTTTTTAGGCTACACCAAAGGAGTCTCATGTCAACACAATGAAAAGAATTTTCAAATATATCAAAAGAACTATTGATTATGGGTTGTGGTATCCAAAGAGAAAGGATTTTTATTTGACAACATACACAAACACAAATTAGGTAGGAAGTGTAGATGATAGGAAAAGCACTAGTGGTGGAGAATTCTTTTTGGGATACAAGTTGGTTTCCTGGATGAGCAAGAAGCAAGAATTAGTCACTCTTTCCACAGTGGAAGGAGAGTATGTAGCAATAGCAGCTTGTTGTAATCAAGACCTATGGATGAAGCAACCACTTAAGGGAATCAAGGTAGAGTATAGTGAACCTATCTCTATTCTTTGAGATACTTCAAGTGCAATAAACATCTCAAAGAATCCATCAATGCACTCTAGAACAAAGAACATATCCATAAAGAATCACTTCATTAGAGAAAAGGTTGCAGAGAGAGAGAGAGGTCAACATGGAGTATGTTCCAACAAAAGAATTGGTGGTTGAAATTTTCACCAAGCCCCTTCCTATGGAGAAATTTGAATATTTGAGGCAAAAGTTGGGATTAATTTCTCCCACATCATATCACTAAATCTTAATGATAGGTAATGAATCTAGGGGGAGCTTCATTGTTTCTACATCCATCCCTAGACATGGACATAACGATCAAGTCAGGTAAAATTAGTTTTATAAATTTCTAAAAACTTGATGGTTGCAGCAGTATAGACACATTCTTTCTCTTTGTATGGTTCGTTAAAGGGGGAAATTATCAGTAACAACACCATGTTTTGAGGTAGAGAATAGTTAGTCCCTTTTCCATTGATGCCAAAGGGGGAGAAATTGAGCACTCTATTGGGAGAAGGTAACTAAAAAGCTCCTTATTTTTCAAAGGTGAAGGTATGACTAAGGGGGAGTAGTCACACTGACTATGTGATCTAGTGATTTATTTTATCCTTTGGTACAATATATTGTTTGGTGCATATTTTGGTTCAGAGCATTTAGGTTTTTCAATCAATGAAAAAGGGGGAGATTTTTGGAATATAGTTTTCATTGATGTAAAAAGGAGATCAAAGATGAGTTTTCCCTAATTTTGAAAGGAGATTTTTGGCATAATGGTTTTATTGAATTCAAAATAAGATCTATGCAATATCATACAGAAGAGGTGTAAAAGACTTAGTCAAATTTATGCTAAGTTAGTAGGTTTCAGAGTTCGGGCTTACCGCATATCAAATACCTTTAAAAACACATAGAAGCTTTGAAGAGAATCAAGAATCGTTCACTGGGCTTATCGATTACCAAATGCATTTGAATATGACTTAGAAAGTTTGAAGGTTCTTGACATTCAAACTTCAGAGCTTCATCGTAAGCTTTACTTGTGAAGTATGTGGTATCGGGTATTGAGAAACCTCGAACCCCAACCCATGAAAGGATTTTTCTCTTCACTGTTCAACATTATGTTAATTGGTTTAGCATGAAGGACAAGGGATCCCCAATCCGTGACAACTGATACAAGGTCAGTGATGTGTGAAGACTTATATTTCATGATAAAGTGAAATGCATGAAATAAAACTTGTTCGAGAATTTCTTACTCCAAAGGAATTTGGAAAAATAATAATTTTGGGTAATCAGTATGACAAACAAATTCATGAAAAGTGAAGTGGTGGTTAATTTTGGAAAATTCGCATGAGAATTGATTTCATGAAAAGTGAAGTGATGGAGTTTTTGAGTAATCTGTGTTCATGAAATTACCAAAAATAGTGAAGTTCGAGTAATCCATGTGATCAAGGAATTCACGAGAATAGTGTCTTCAGATAATCCACACTCCCTTGGATTCCATGAAAGGACAAGGCTTCTAGAAATATGGACTGGATTGGAAATTGCGATAGTAGTGTTTAAGGATGAATAAGAGGTTGACATGTGGCACATTCTTATTGGTTGATTTCACATCTTCATTGTGAATCAACACGTGATTTTTGGTCGGTGACTGTAAATTTTTTTAAAATGAGATTTAAACCCTCAATCCTATAATGGAGATTAAAAGTAAACCCTAATCAAATAATGGTAGTTTTAAAATGATAAATCAAGGGCTTGAAGGCACGAATACAAAAGTAAATGGCATGTATGCATAGGTGAATGACACTAATTCATAAGTCAAAAATAAGAGGATGAAATCGATTCAAGTAAAAGGATGGAGAAATGGAGACTTTTGCACAAATTTCCAGGTAACTGTTCAACAAATATTTCATTGCTTATTGGTTGAAATGGTGGTACTAAGGTAAGGAAAATAAAAAAATATTATATATGGAGGCATTGCATAGAAAAATAAAAAAATGACATGAAAACCCTAGGTTTATTTTAATCAAGAATGGAATGTACATTTAATTTGGACAAGGGTTTTTATGTTTGAGATAGCTTGATGGTGAAGACAAAGAATGTTATAAATATAACAGATCAGAAATGAAAATTGTTGGTTTTTTGAAAGGGGTTTATAGGGTTAGAGAGTGAATTGTGTAAGCGAGTTACTGAGTCAATTTGATAGGCTGTTGAATGAAATTTTGAAGCTGATCACAATTGAAGGAGAGTGAGAAGAGAGAGAAGAAATTATGTATTAAATGTATTGATGCATTACCAGGTTATGAAGAACCAATTTTATGCATATATGAGCTTTTAATATTGTAGAGTTTGTTACCTCATTTGTACTGAGTTGGTTCTCAGAAGAGGGGATTGGTGTCTCCTTAGGGTTGGTTCCCTTAAAAATTGTATCACAAGATTTATTTGTGACATTGGATTTGAGTAGTAGACTCAAGCAACTTTTGTGACCATGGTTTTTCACATCTTGGGTGTTCCACATATATCTAGTGTTATGTGTTGATCTTGTATGTGCTTGTATTTTTCATATCTTTTCATGTTTTAATCTACACATCTAGGTTTGCAGATTTTGTTTGCAATAAGGTTAAGAAGGATAAATTTTTTAGTATCTACTGATTCATCTTTCCTCTTAGTAGATTTTATGTTTCAAAAAGTCTTAAATCTAAGATGATATGCTTCATATTTCATAAGGTTTATAATGTTAATGCGCCAGGTTCACCAAAAATGTGATGTTGGAAAAGTGAAACCTGAACACTTAACTAGGATTAGTCACCTTTCCAAGCATGAAACTTGAGCAATTGAAGATGGGAAAGGGCATGCAATTAACTTGGAACCTAAAAGGTGAGTTAACTAGCTTGTGATCTTCAATTTGGTTGTTTTAGTTTTAAGTGTATGTGTGCATGTTTTTTAGTAATTGAATAATGATGAAATGCAATGATGCACCTGGCTAATTATGAAAATACACTATTTTGATATGAAAATAAACAATCAAGAAGTTGATAGACAAATTTAGTGACCAAAAATAGACAAAGTAGACATGTGTGCACCTATGATTTGAACTTGGACTTGATTTGCATGGACAATGCCACCTCAAGTGCCCTTGTCTAGATGACTAAAAATAAAATATTATTTCATAATCCTTATGTCCTAGGTCTAAGGATCTTTCTTCTGGCTCTTGTTGTTAGATATTTGTTTGTTGCCAAGATAATTAAGTTTCCATATCTTATCAAATTATAGGGTTCAATGCATCAATGATCAAATAGTCTTCAATCCCCCTCCAATCTTCTTCAAATTTATAACCTACACATTCAAATAGAGAGGAAGTGTTGCACATGCCATATAGGGGCTTGCCTCAATCAAACCTCATGTTGGTATTTCTATCTCCATAATAGAAAAAATGATGATACAAAGATATTATCCTTTTGAGGGATAGAGGCTAAATGAAAAATGAATGATGAATCAAAACTTTGTTGCAACTCACCACTCAAATCTAATACCCTTGAGGGATTGAAGTCAGAAACATCACCTTTAAGGCTTGCTTGCAATTTGGCTTGGTTTAACTTGAAGACTTACAAACATTAGTACTCACAAATAAAATATGTATAAACATGAAAAAACTGACATAAAACTTTACATGATGCCTTGATGCTGAAATGCTATAATAATCTTGACATATCTGCTCTTGAGTGCTCTTATGATACTTGATTTTCTTAATAGAATTCTCTTGATGATCACTTCTTGCTAGTTATCTTTCAAATGATGAAATGACTAGGTATCTATATACAATTAGTCTAATTTCCTGTAAATTAAATCCTGATACCTAACATTTAGGATTTGAAGTTCAAATAATAAATTGCAAAAACTGACATATTTAAATTTGGATCCAAATTAGGAGGACAAGGCTACCAAGGGCGCCCTTGTTTAGACCCTATTTTTTAGGATGTGAAGTATCGAGGGAAAAATATTAAATTCCTACTTGGGATTTATGTATTCGATTTCTTGTTAAATGATTAAATGTGCCATGGAATGCATAATTTAGGAAATTAGGAGCATGATTAGGTCCAAGAACATAGGGGGTAAAAAAATATAGCGTGAAATTGTCAAGGGTAACAATTTACAATGCTACAAATCCTATGTTCACTATTTAAAATTAGACTAAACATTCAAACTCATGGTACACTCCCTGTTTGTAAAAAAGTACCATTCCTAGATGGCATATAGGATTAAATATATTTTAAATTCCTTGGATTAACAAGAAAAGAGAGCTCATAATTCAAATATTTATATCCTTATCACATTAACCAATTAGGGAGCCATCATCATAATGGGGCATAAAATTAAATTTTGGAGGCATGCAAAATTGGGTAGTAATAGAGATCAAATCAAATTGTGCATCATCTAGTAGATAAAAAATAGAATGAAAGAAAGAAATTTTCTAATATGCTTAGATTTATTAAAGTGTCACACTCTTATGAATCTAGGAAATTTGTGTAGTGTTATAAATAAATATTTTCTCTAGATTAGAGTGTGATGTTTGTTGATCCAATTTCCTATATAGGGATGCCTAAGTATAGTCTAGGGGCCAAGTTTAGTTTTATGTCACAATTTGTAATTGGAAGAGGAGGTTGAAGGTGTCTATTGTAGAGGATTTTATCAAGGAATTAGAAGTGGTGGTTCGAAATAAGGATGTATGTTTGAATAATGTGCTTGTGTAGCTACCTTCTAGCTTAGATATTAAAGTGGAGGAGAAATAAAATCTTACAAAGGTAAACATGGGAAATGACTTGTGGGACAACATTGTGGCAGCCTCCTCTAGAGTGGAATTTAGTGTAATTAAATGGAAGATCAGAGAGTGTATGGTAGTTGATGCTTGAGGTTTTTGCCAAGACTTGTGCATGGTGATTCACAACATAATTTTTTGCATACACCAGGGCACACTTGAGGTGTCAAGTGGGTATACTATGCCATTATTTAAGAATGACTCCCTCACATGGGTAGTAAAGAGGATGGAGGTTTTCATAGGGATAACATTTAAGGGAGTAATTAAGTTATTGATTCTAGTCTTGCTAACATTGGAGCTGACCCCAATTTTTGGCTATGGGGTTTACAATCAAGCCTATGATAGATGGATTGTCCAAGCAAAGGAATGGCCATTGGGGAGTGATAAATTTACCTATAATGTGTGCTTGAGTGTAATTTATTTTGTTTAGTGGTTTTCATGATATTAGCCATGACAGTTGCTTCATACGTAATTAAATAGTTTTTAAAGATAGTTGACTATTTTGTGTATTTCACCTAATTAATGTGCCGTTCAATAGTTTTTGCATCATGCCTTGTAGTTTCCATAAATTTGTAACATGGTTTGGGGTTTCGTATTTATAATTATAATGAGAAAATAAACCATAATAATTTCAGAACACTCACGCAAAAGATTTCTTGTCTAAGGACAAAGATAACAGGAGAAGCTGGAAGTTGGTTTTGAATTTAAATCTTGAATTATTTTTCATACTTAACTGCAGAACATACTCTTTGTAACATATGACAGACGAAGATTCATTTTCTGTCAAATTCGTCTACAATTAAACTTATTACACACAACATACCACAGTCTGGATAACTACCTTAAACAATCCGTTACTCTTACGGCGATACATCATTTTGTCCAAAGTCTGATATTTTTCCAACGAGACTCCATGCAAGATGAAGCGTTAACATTAGTGTACACTCCACACTTAAAATAATGCTTGGCGCGACCTCTGTCATCAGCCACTACCTTCTCCTTCCCATCCACGAACACATACACTTTCCCTTCATCTGCATTGTGGATAACGTTGAGATGAATCCACCGATCATAAATATCAGACGCCACCACTTGGTCATTGTAACGCACTAGCTTTCCATTGGAAGCCAGCAGCATTAACGAGGTGGCGTGTTGAACCCCGCCGAAAACCTGCATGACGCACACTCCCGACGTTCCCTGTGGTACATAGATGTCCCCCTCGAACTGCCACACTCCCATTGTATAGTCATATCCCTGCAGCGTAATAAAATCCCCGCAGTTTAGACAATTACAGAACTTCCTGGAGCAGTTTATACAACATCTAAAGAAAAAAGATTAATATAAAATTTAACCTTGATGCGGATTTCTGTCCTGGGTCCGGTCTTGCTCTCAGGAGTGTGGGGTTTGTCGCCTTTGAAAACCCACATGGAATGAACGCCATTAATGAAGCTGTAACGCTCGTATTCCTCCTTGTCGTATGGTTTTTGTATGACAAAATTTGTGTCATTCAAAACCAGTTCGGTAAATCCTTCAGTTGGTGAGAAAATTGGATCCGCATATGCAATCGCAATCCAAATCAAAATCCCACTCATGATCGCTAACATTCTCGCCATTGATAATTCTGAAGATGCAGCTCAAATGTCTGTCTACCACATGCAACCCTCTCCGTATTTATTGTGATAAAAATACTAAAAAAAAACATTATTCATAGTCTCTGAGTTGTGTATTCTGAAATGTTTTCAAATATGCTTTCACAGTCGAACGGCCAACTGACGTAAATAAATAACGAATAAATCTTTCGTGATGAAGACGACGTTGACCATTTCCGAACAACACATTAATTTCTATCCATTTAACTGGTAATTTTTATGGATATCTGAGCTCATACTTGTAATCAAAGCTATCGTTTTTTGTTTTTTTTTTCTCATTTTCTTCAAAATAAATAGAGAGCAGTTGGATTTGTCGTCTATGTCTTGGGATTTATCAATTGTAGGGTAATGACTGACCATAGACTTGGACAAAGTCATTTTCAAGAGTTCTTTTGTATTTATCACTTTTTATTTAGATTGAACTTCTTATCTTTGTCATTTATACTTTGTTGTATCAATTGTAAGGTAATGTTATTGGAGACTTGACCATAGATTTGGTTTGAGTCATTTTACAGACTTTATCAAAAAGTCTTTTTATATTCTTCTTAGTTGGAATTCTATCATTTTTCATTTAGATTGAACTTCTCACCTTTGTCATTTATACTTTAGTTGTATCAATTGTAAGTTAATGTTATTGGAGACTAACCATAGACCTGGTCTAAGTCAATTTATAGACTTTGTCAAAAAGTCTTTTTATATTTTTCTTAATTGAAATTTTATCTTTTTTCATTTAGATTGAACCTCTCACCTTTGTCATTTATACTTTAGTTGTTTGTGAAGATATTTTCTTTTAAGTTATAGTTAGCAATTATCAATTTTTTAAAATATTATTTTTATTGGATTCAATTTCTTTTATTTATTTCTAGTTAATGATCATATAAATAATAAAAAAACCGAGCTACAATCTTATTGTTGTAATTTGTATTCTAATTTAATAATTTTGAAAATGTTAATCTATTTTTCTATTAATGTTAGAAATAGCTAGTGCATAACATAAATTATAATTTAAATTTATTATATGTTTAATATAGTGAATTCTTGTGATAAAAAATTAACTATATCAATAATGCACATCTTATTCGAATATTAATTTGAGAGTAAACTTTTAACTCTATTAGTGTTTTGTTGTTGCTTGAATGAAACTAAACACTATGATAGCTATCATAATAGTCCTTTTATATTGGGAGGTGGCAAGATAATCCATATGAAAATAAATAACACCTTCAATAGATTCCTCTTCTATAAATTGTATTTCTAACTTTTAGATTATTAAATTTTCTAAGAACAAGATTTAAACTAAATATAATTATGTACTAACTATACTTAATTATATGTTTACAAAAATTGGTTCATACTTATTGAAATAATCTAGTATTATCTAATGTCATTTTACTAGTTTGATGCAAAAAATGATTAAAAATAATTTAAGTAATCTATGACTAATGACCTAAAACTATTACAATAGTGTACTATTTATGTAATCTAATAGCCACTAGTCTTCACTAAAACTACAATTTGACTATCAAATAACTAGTATGAAGAAAAATACAATACGTTCAAGCACAACATTGATCCAAAAATCATAATTTTGTATCTTTAATTTGGAGTTATTTGAGTTTACAACTAGATGTGGTCTTACAACTCTATTATGCTGCTAAAAAAATAATAATAATTATTTGATAATATTTATCTCAACTAACTACACAAACTAATCAATAATAGTGATAAATGACAAGAACTAGATTTAATGCATCTCTCACTATAAATATGTGATAGATGATATTTCATTTTTTTTCTATTTTGATTTTTTTAAAAAGATTGTTTATTTTAAAATCTAATTCAAAAATATTTGTTATATTTAACCAAAACCTCAAGTATGGTTGAAAAATATTTAGTTTCAATGTTTTCTATTTTCTTTACTTCTATATACATTATTTTAATAATTTATATTATATTTAAGTGGGGAAAAATGTAATAGTGAATCTTGCATATCCATATGCTTTACTATTATATTTTTGGCTCACCTCAATGAGAGTGTCATTAATGTATATACAAATCTATAAGTGAAATAATATTCCACAAATCTATCTCATGGCATCATCCTATCTTGATTACATCATTACTCATCTTGAAAGAATTGGTCCTAATATTTATAGTATACAATAACCACCTTAGATTAGATCCATTGTTGCAACATTAACTTAGTTTATTTAAAGAAATGTAGATGTAAATCTTGAAATTTTAAAATAAATTAAAAATATATTTGACCAAATTTCTCCTACTATGCATTATGAGCCAAACTAGTACATTTTTGTGTTTATTTATGTGTTGTATGCTTGAAAAAGGAAAATGCCTTTTACAAAAATCTAAAACCACAAAGTTTAAACAAAAGAAAACAAAATAAGTCCAAACTAATCGCATTAACCGGTCCCACAAAGGAAACGACAACAAAAGACAAGAGTCCAAAAGGACCACCCAAAAAAACCAGAAACATCAACGACCGCACTACTCCAAGGTGTTCAGCAACTCCTCAACCTCCATTTCAACATCCTTCATATCTTGTAACCCCTACTTGAGGATTTGAGCCGTATGTAATGAAGTCAGGGTCTTCCTCTTAGTGTTAGCCCAGGTACGAGTTGAAATCCCTTCACCAGCAAATCTGCAGCCACCTCTATCTGCATCCAAATCCACAACCAGTGAACCCTTTTGATTTTTCTCGAGCTTTTCCACCATAGCATTGATGATGATGGTGTTATGCCTAGCAATTTTGTGATTGTTCGCCACCGTGGCCCTAATATTTTGGCCTATCTTGGATATATTGCACTCGATACTGGTCAATCTTTCCTCCTGTGAAAGTTGTCTTTTCCTTGGTAAGGGGGTTTCCTGTCCTTCAGTCTCTTTACAACTCCAACTCATCTTCTGCTCCAAATCCATGACCCTGTTGCTTAGGTCCATATTACGGCCTTTCAAATCATAGATTTCCTTCTGGGTCCACTTGAGAACAATGAAAAGACCATCCGTACTTTTCTCTGCCACACCCACAATGTCCTCAGGGTTGAGCTTATTCAAGGCCAAATTAATTTCATCCTGATTAGGGGAATCATAAGGGGCATTCCCAAATCTTCCAGACGTAGGGGCACTAGGAATCGACTCCTTACTGGCCATAGGTTTATCAGAAAGAATTTCCATGGAATTCCCAGAATACGAGACAAGTTTAGTAACAGAGGTACCTTTAAGACCAGAGACCAAACCCGGAGTAGGACAGTCGGGAGGCGGTTGGGGATTAAGACAGGGCGGCGAAGCAAAACCCGGGCTACGGCACTCAAGCAGAGGCTGCAACTTAGGATAATACAGCGGAGCAGAATCCTTAAGGGCCTTCTGACAAGACCGGGACTGGGGAGTATAGGTATTAGGACCATCAGGGGTACAAGCAGGGGGGGCCCGGGGGTCGGTCTCCCTACTACTTTCTGTATCCTCATCATCCAAATCTTCGAGATCAACAGTTTTAGGCAAAGTAGGTAAATTTTGATAATGCTCAAATATGAGTCTGACAAGACCAGGGTGAATAATAGCATTCTTCCTAGGGTTTCTTTCAACTTCATCAAGGCAATTCTTCAAAGAAGAAAATAAGTAAAAAGGCAGAGAGATACGAACCTTGTGACGGAAGTGGTTCAGAATAGCAAAGTGGTAACCATAGACTCTGGTGAAGTGCCTGTCAACCATAATATACTCCATAATAACTCTTAAAACTTTTCTCCATATGGATTTAATGGAATCCACATCAAAGTAGCTATTGGCGACCTTAACCAACTTAGCTTTCTCCTTGTCTTTTTTAGGAAATTTAATGACTGATTTATCAGAGAACCGACGGTCCCGATAAAATTTCACACCCTCTATCGAAAGACCAGTTATCTCACTGATTAAATCCTCATTCAGCTTAACATTCCTGCCAAACAACACAATCTCTCCAATTTTCCAGTTTTTAACAAAATAGTCCAGCATCCCCTCGTCAGTACCATGGAGCTTTTCCAAATACGGGACTAAGCCTCCCTTCTCAATTCTTTCCCAAGCTTTGTCATTCTTTTTATGCTCCTTAAAGCTACTTAGCTCCACACGTTTTCTTTCTCCTCCCATTTTCAGAGCTCTGTTAAACAAAACCCTACTGTTGCTCTGGGTCCCGATTAGGCATATTTTGTTAAACACCCAGAAAGCATGCCGAAGACTCTCCTTGAAAAGGAAAATGACGTTGGTCCCATCAAATCTAATGAAATCGACATACCTAATCTTTATCCGCTTCATCATGATGAAGACAAACTTCTCTTCCATGCACTAAATCATAATAAATTAGCGCTTTCACATCAGGGTGGAGGAAGTCATTCTTCCTCCACGTGTTTTCCCCACCCTTCTTGACCCCTTCATTGGCGAAGTAATCAGCCACTTTATTGGCTTCTCTATAGGCATGGGACACTTTCACTTTATCAAATTTACTTAATAAGAATTTAGTATCTTCGATCCAATTTTTGATGGTCCATGAGGGAGGGGTAAGCCCTAAAATGCAATTTATTATATTCATTGAATCACCCTCCAACCAAATACATTTCGTGTTCATCTTGAAAGATAAACTAACCGCATGATAAGCCCCAATAGCTTCCGCAACATGATTAGTTTGGGTGCCGATGTCCACAGCAAAAGCCGCAATAAAAGCCCCGAAGTTGTCCCTTAAAACACATCCACTACCAGCTTTCCCAGGGTTGCCTTTAGCTGCACCATCAAAATTGGCTTTCACCCAGCCCAAAGGCGGTAGCAACCAACTTGCATTCTCTCTCCCACAAACAACAGGTTTGATGACATTTACCCAAACTAATTTTGAATTCCACTTTTCAGCTATGGCAAAGTCAAAAGGAGACCAATCAGCTTTCTCAACCATTTTTCTTGGAATTAAAGATAAATTTTCTTTTATAGCCCTTACAATCTTAGCATGCAAGTCCCCTTCCAGCATCTCTTTATCCCTAAACACTCTGTTGTTCCTTTCCTTCCAAATATTCTAAGACACAAAAGGTAGAACAAAAGACCATAGCTTTCGCACAAAAGGATTTTTTGAAGGAGCTTTCCATTGCATGAAGAAATCTTCAACAGAAACAGGGAAACCCAGACCACATCAAGAAGCACAAGAATTTTACCCCAGATATTTGAAACAAAAGGGCAGTGAAGAAAAAGATGATTAACAGTCTCAGCATCATTCCTGCACATATAACACCTGTTTGGTAATTGAATTCCTCTTTTTCCAAGATTATCCAGAGTGAGAATTTTATTCTGTAGCATAATCCAGTAGAACATATTTATTTTAGGAGTCAAGTGATTAATCCAAGCCTTAGCCCAGAAGGGAGGAGGCTCCACTGGACTAACCAACATAGAAGTGGCAGAAGAAACTGAGAAAATACCAGACGGGTTGTCTAACCAAACAACTATATCCTCCTCCTATGTGTTATATGTTTATATCTAAAGATAGTCATTAATTAATTTTGAAAATTATATAGAAATATTTGAATGTTAAAGAATACTTAGGTAAAAGAGATTAAAGAGAAATAAATTCTATATTATTTTATTGTGATTTCATCCTAGTCCCATTGTATGTTTGTTTGTTATTTATAATAATTATTCCAAAGCTTTTGAATCCATCCATCCATTCCTTATTAAAATATAAATATAAGAAGATCAAAAGGATAAGAATTTAACATCTAATTTATTTGAATATATTCATATGATTACATATTTAGGTCCTTACACTAGATCATTTGCATACCTATAAATATTATCTATACAAACATATATGAAGAAGAGATAAACACAATATCAAGAATCTTAGATAGAGAATTAAGCAAACCCTAAAATCCAATTTTGTGGAAAATCAATTGACAAAATATTTAATGTTATTTTTTATCTTCAAATTCTAGCCAAGTATCACATTAATATTAATTTAATTTTCAAATACTAATCAATTTTTATTAGTTTATTCCTAGTCCATTTATCTAGGTTATTTATTTATTTAACCTAGTTATTTTTTTTCAAGGTGTATCTTTTCTCTTATAGTTTTGTTAAACTTGATATTATTACATAATCTAGGATTTTCTTGATTAGAGGTTATCCTTATTTTTAGGATTTTTAGATATAATTACCTAATTTAATTGATTTATTTTATTAGTTTTGATTATGGTTTAGATCGACCCTTATTTATGTAGATAATTACTTATCTATATTATAGTTTGGACTTCATTATATTATCTCTTTTTAAAACCTTCCTACCCAAGCATGTTTTAGATTGTGTAATCCAACTATATCATTTTTCATGTATTCTATTATCATATACCTCAATTAATTCTTATATTACATATTTTAAAATTATCAATTTGATTTATGATATTTAATCCCACTATCATTGGTTCTCACATTTTTGTTCTTAAAAATGTGTTTATTCTAAGTATTAATTTATTGTTCCATCATGCGTGTATCATTCCATTCTTTATTCACCTATTCATTAAATTTCATTCCCTCTTGTATTTACCTCAATTATTCATGAACCTCATGTTGTTTTTGTATTTTTTATGAATAGTGCTAATAATTACTTGGGCATAGTGATTCTCTATCATTGTGTGCTTTTATTTTAAAAAAACCATAATATAAATTCTATTATGGATAATTTTAAATATCATTCTTATCAATAAATATATAAATGGATGTGATTATACTTTTCATTATTCCTACATGTTGTGATGATACTATTTAAATGTTTAATGCATCTCAATTTCATTTTTTTCATGCTAATAACATTGGCACAATATTTATTCATATCATAATTCATCCATGTAGGGATCATATGATTGGATATACATAATAGAAAATTTCTAAATGATATGGTTTACTTAGTCAGTTTAAGAATAATCTAAATAAAATGTTTATTTATGATTTAATGCATTCATATAAAATATATAGAGGTGTTTGCAGACATGTTTATAGCCAAAATCATTATTCTATCTAACATTACTCAAATATATGTAGTCATCATTGTTGATAATTTTTATGAGAATAAATATAAGATTTCATTTCAACCTCATTCCTTTTGTCTTCTCCATATTATTAAAGAGAATTAAAAAATTAAATATTTTATGGTCAAATGTGGGGGTATTTATATCAAAAGAGAATTGGTTGATAATATATTTAGTTTAAATATTTATAAAAAATTCTTGGCTATAAAAAATATTGATTATGCTAATTTACTTTAATATAAATTCCACATAAATAAGATGATAATGTGGGTCATGAATATCTTATATTTGATACTTTTTCCATTGCTATTGGATAAAATATAAATGATATTATATTAGATGTTATTCTTAGTTCTTATAATATTTTTTATTTGTCTTAACCATGAGTACATGCCATGTGTGTTATACCTTTAGTAAATGATCAAAATTTAAGGTTTATCCTTAATAATAAGTGTAGAGTTACAATGGATGATGATCCAATTATACTATCAATTAGTTAGAAAATATTAGTGTTTGGTTACTCCTAATTAATTTATTGTGCATCTACATTATCATTGGGAATTTCTCATTCTTGTCCACCTTTTTTTCATTTTTAAGATTATTGGGTTTCTCTTGATTTTATTCCTTAAAATGCTAAATAGTATTTGAAATTGAATGATAAGGACCATTATGTTTCTCCTTTACATGTGTATATTTTTATTGATATTTGACCACCTTCAACTTTAAACTATAAGGGTGTTGCTATGAATTAGGTTTCTTGTAGTCATGGTTCCAAGTTAGTGCTATTTATAATTATAATCTATCTTCTTCTTAGATAGAAAATAAAAATATAACGTGTATTTAAAATATATATAAGTTTCATTATAGTTGTATATGTTTAATTGTAAAGAAAAAATGTGTATTAGAACCTATTCAATCATCACAAAATTATAATTCTATCAATTGAGTTTATCCTCCAACCATAGATAAGGAAAAAATAGTACACATAAAATAATATTTTTACATGACTTATGATTTCAATTATGATAGATATTTATAAATGGTGGAACAACCACTAATTGACATAGGCTTATCAAATACTATTCCTCCTTTAATAAATTTCATAATAGTGAATATCTTCTTGAATTATTTGGTTTTTATGAGGATTTTCCTATGTTCCACCATGATAGAGGTTTTGCATATACTCTTGAGGTTTATTATAAGAGAACTTAAGCATCATAAATATTGTAATAAATTTATGAGATTCACAACCTAGTGTCCCATATTCAATACACATATTGACATAGTTATATATTTAAGGATTCTTGTGCTACTATCACATTTGGTGTTGAGCTTGAGACTTATAACAATTTCACTCAAGGTGTTACATCTACACATTCTATCTTTGATTCCTTCTCTACTCCTACATTTCCTCTATCTTCTTCATCACCTAAAATTTGTGGACATGGAGGATGTTGTTTTCCATGTTTCTAAGGATAAACATAAAAAATTAGAAAAATACTTATAGAGCCTTCAACAATACTTAAGCATTGAATCCTTGGTTGGAGAAATAGTTCTCTGAGTGGATAACCTTAGGAAGTTAATCAATGATTTTTAATGGATAGAATTATTGTGTAGCCTATCTCATATAGTAGATGCAATCATTCCTACAATAGAAAGTTTCACACAAGTCCTCACTAATTCTCAAAACAAAATGGGAAGACAAGTTTCCTCTCCAATGGCTATGCCTTCTATTCCCAACTTCACCCCTCCATTCATAGCATCCACCATGCAACATATTAATGGTGTTTACTCTAGTTAAGGTCTTTCTTATGAAAATCCTTATAGATTTGTCCCTTTATCTACCACACTTTCATTTTCTTTGCATCTCAATAACTTTAAGAAAAAACCTCCAATCATTAACCATAGTCCTAGATATTCCACACATTCTCAAAACATGTCACCAAATGATCTCATAATAAATTAACTTTTGTAAAACATGTCATCACCACAACAACACATTTCAATAATGAACCAAATTCAATCCAATGCTAATCCTCCAACATATCTCGCATGAATTCCATTTTCCTTCATTATCTTAAAATTCCCATATTGTAAAACATTGAGATACCTCACTTTGAGAAGTATATTGGAAAAGGAGATCCCAACAAGCATCTGTCGTATTCTACTGCATTTTATAGTTATTTCATTTTTGGAGATTCTCTCCTAGCTAAACGTTTTCCTAGATCACTAAAGGACATGGCTTTAGACTAGTTATTTTGATTTCCTTACAATTCAATCATATATTTTATACAACTTGTAATTGAGTTCCTTCAACACTTTCAAGAAAATATCAGACATAAAATTACATTAATTGATTTATTCCATTGTAAAAAGGACCTAAGGGGAAAATAATTGACTTTATAAGTAGATACCAATCTATTTATTTGCAAATATCCTATACTCTCCAGATGTTGATATTCAAAGGATGTTAATAAGAAATTTGTAGTCTAAAATTAGAGATAAGATCTTATTGATGAAATATCCCTCATTCACACATTTATGTATAAATCTTTGTGATTACCAAATATTGGTTAGCTAATATAAAAGTAAACATTCATTAGCTCCTAATGATCAATTTGAAGTCATTCCTCAAAAGAAATACCAATTATTTAAGAATATAATAAAAAAACATGTAAAGATAAACATCCCTCAAGCTTCTAATAACATTGAAAAATAAGTTTTTGTTGTGTCTACAACACAATTCTAATTTAGGCAAAGAGATATAATTTACACAATTAATCAATTCTCTCCATGCAATTATATGGTAGTTTCTAAACAAAAACATGATCCAACTTCCTTCAATTAGGCCTATTAGTACTACTAATCATTACCTCCAAGCTTTAATATAAAATCATTTTTCAATATCACTATACACTTGGACATGATATAGAAATATGTATTTGTCTTAAGAACCAAGTACAAGACCTCATTGATTCTAATGTCATATAGTTTTCGACATTAAATGAAAAAGGGAATAAAGTGGTAGTGCCACCTAATCAAAATTTACAAATATTCACGAATCTAATACCAATTAGTTCAACCAATTTTGTTTAACATAATGACATCGACAAAGAATTTTATGACATATCTAATAAGATAAACATGATTGATTCTCATCCTCATGAAAATCAAACCAATATTTTACCTAATATCACTTTTACACATATTGATCCTTCCATAATTACACTTAATGGTCATCTTTACATAACTGATAGAATTGATGATAAACCTACAAGGGGAATACTAATTGATATAATATGTATGGAAAATATGATCATAATTTTTCTTTTGTATATGTATAGAGTTTATAAGTATTGTGGATGAAATTTTGAAATGGAATTACAATTTCCTTCCCTCACACCAAAAAGGAAATGTAGGCTTGGAAGAGGGTCTCCATTTCCTCACAATGCTCACACTCAAGAACAAACCCTTGATATTCCAATGCAAAGGAGATTGGAATCTGTCAAAGGGGATTTTACTCAAGGATGGAAATTGATAAGGGAGATTCACTACTGAATCATCAAGTTTAGGGGTTTGCTATGTACTTCTCTTTGCACTCTTATAGTTTTTCACTCCAAATGAGAGAGATAGAACCCAAAAAATTTAGTAGTTCAATTAAACTAGTGTGTTTATGATGTAATTATGACTCAAATGCAATGATCTAAATGTAGCTAATTGATCAAATTGATTGATTATGAATGAAAAACTAATGACATGTGCAATGTTTGAAAACATAGTGTTATATGTAAAAATGAACTAAAAACATAGACAAATGCAAACAAAAATGAATGAGACTGAACAAAGTGCACCTAGAAGTTGAATGTTGATCTTGGAAGATTCTAGAATTTGGAAAATTTCGCTATTGATGACTAGTGGGACTCATTCACCACTAATGGTGAATTAGTCCTACTT
>VDFB02156050.1:0-24124 GCA_007258455.2 Sequoia sempervirens | reverse complement strand
TTTTAGGACTTTTTCTCCTTTTTTTGTATTTTTTCAGGAATTTTTCTCATTTTTTGTATCTTTTTAGGACTTTTTCTCATTTTTTTGTATTTTTTTAGGACTTTTTTTCATTTTTTCAAGACTTTTTTTTACAAGAGCTCTCTGAAGCTAGGTATAGAACTTACGTAGGTGCAAGCTGTTGATGGGCTCGGGCAAAGGTTCCCCTTCAGGCATGGACAATTGATAGGTGCCAGAACCAAAGGATGTTGTTATGACATATGGACCCAACTAGTTGGGCTCAAATTTGTTGGGTTTCTCATGTTTTGCTTGATTTTTCAGATTTTGCATCAATACTAAGTCTCCAATGTCAAAACATCTAACCAAAACTATTTTGTTGTAGCTGCGACAAAGATGGTTCTAGTATGCCTGTAGATGTGTCAAGGCCGTTTGTCTACGTTCATCAAGCAACTCTAACTCATGCAGTTGAGATATATGGTACTCCTCATCATCAATGATCCCTTTCATGGAGACCCGTAGGGAGGGGACTTTAACGTCTATAAGAAGGTTAGCCTTTGTACCAAAGACTAGGGCAAATGGAGTGGTGCTAGTGGGTGTGTGAATGCTTGTACGATATGCCCCTAGGGTGGGGTTAAGCTGAATGTGCCAATCACGACCAATGTCATTGACAGTCTTTTTAAGAATCTTGATTATGGTCTTATTGGACACCTTAGCTTGGTTGTTACCTTGCGAGTAGTAGGGTGTGGAAAAGTAGTGTTGGATGTGGAATTTCTCACATAACTCACAGACATCCTGATTTTTGAAAGGATGACTATTTTCAGTGATGATGGATTGTGGGACACCATATTGACATATGCTACAATTGAGGATGAACTTGGATATTTGTTTACCGGTTATGTATGTCATGGGAATGGCTTCAATCCATTTTGTGAAATATTTAGTTGTAGTGATAATAAATTTGTGGCCATTAGATGAGGTGGGATGAATTTTTCCTATGAGGTTAAGTCCCCATTGGGAAAAGGGACATGGCGAAGTGATGAAATGTAGCTCCTTTGCAAGTGCGTGGATGAGGGCTCTATGTATTTAACACTATCGATAATTCTTCACAAAGTGATAGGCATCTTGCTCCATTGTAGGCTAGTAATATTCCAGTCGCATGCTCTTTTTAGTTAGAGTCAGACCACTAGAATGGGCTCCACATATACCTTCATGCACTTCACGTAAGGAAATTTTTGCTTCATTAGTGTCGAGAATCTAAGTAAGGTATTGTTTAGGCCATGTCTATATAGGGTATCATCGATGATGGCGTAGTGAGCGACTTTGCGAAGGAAGGACTTGCGTTGGTTACTAGATAGGTTAGGTGGTAATGTCTGGGAATGCAGATAGTCATAAATGGTATGATACCATGGGGAATCAAGACCAACAAGTTCACACACCATTTCAGATTTGGGGACATCAAAGGCAGGGACCAACAACTGTTCCACTAAGAACTCATACTGTGACATATTGTTGGGAATGTCCAAGAGAGATCCAATGGTGGCCATGGCATTAGCTACTTTGTTTTGAATCCATGGGATCTGTAAAAAGGTAATAACTACAAAATACAATTTAAAACTATCAACCATTCTTTTGTATGGGGTCAATTTCTCATCTTTAGTGTCATAGTCATCGTTGGCTTGTTGGATGACCAATTGGGGATCACCAAAGACTTGCAAACTTGTAATTTTCCATTTTATAGCCATGCACAATCCTGTTAGTAAGGCCTCATATTTTGCAATGTTGTTTGTATATGGGAAGGCTATTCTGAATGACTTGGGAATAGTATCACCTTGAGGGGTGACAAATAGTATTCCTGTTCCTAATCCATGACTAGTGCATGATCCATCAAAGTATAAGTTCCATGTTGTGCCAATGTCTAGTGCAAATATTGATTCATCTGGGAAATCAAAAATCAAAGGGTGATCAACTTTCGTGGGTGCATTATCAAGTTGGTTTGTGATAACCTATCCTTTTATTGCTTTTCATTCCACATATTGTATGTCATACTCACTAAGTATCATGACCCACTTAGCTAACTGTCCTGTCAATACTGCCTTGATAAGTAGGTATTTGAGAGGATCTATCTTAGCCACTAGCCTTGTCTGATGATTTAGCATGTAATGTCTTAGCTTCTGAGCAGCGAAAACCACGACGAGACAAGCACACTCAATATGACTATAGTTGAGTTCATACCCAACCAGTATGCGATTGATGTAATAGATTTCCCGTTCTTTTTCATCGTGATCATTTTATGCAAGTAATGCCTCTAGTGTGGAAGTAGTAGTTTATATGTAAATGATTAAGGGCTTACTATCTAGTGTGGAAGTGGTAGTTGATATATGATTTGTGGCACTTTTCCTTGGGCATTGCTTTGGAGCAATGTACTGACACCCAACCCAAAAAAAAGTCAACTTAGCATTTTTACATTTATTGGTGGATGCAAAATGCTACTTTTTTCACATCACCACTTTTTGGCCCATCATGATCCTACACATACCCATCAATCCATAGCTACCTAATGCACTTGTGGAATTAGGAGCAGCCATTAATGTCATGACAATGGATGTTATGGAGAAATTGGGGCTCACTTATTTGCGTCCCACAACTACTGTATTGCAAATGGAAAATCAATCCATAGTTGTTCCCAAAGGTGTCCTAGAAAATGTCCTTGTTAAGGTAGACAGTTGGGAATATCTAGTAGACTTCCAAATAATCTAGTCCTTCACACCCAAGGAAATTTATCCGATAATATTAGGTAGACCTTGGTTAGCTACAATTGCAACCAAGATTGACTATAGAGCAAGAGGACTGACCATTTCACATGGTCCTAATAGCAAACAATTATTCTTGTACCCCCCATTCAACTTGTAGAACATAACCAATTTTGGGTTGATGAACCAAATAGTGCTGACAAACAAGAGAATCTAGCCTTGCTATGGTAGTCATTAAAAAACATGGTGAAGAGTTGGAAGATGAACTGGAAAACAATATGCAAAATCTTACTATAGACTCAAGTGATGAAGAAATTTTAGAAGTGGAAGATATTTTAGGGAATTCAATCAACATTAATCATGTCGAATTTGATTACACCAACTTCACAGGGTTACCTTGTCCCCTAGCTAATATCATTCCAAAAATGGATCACTTCTTCGAAGATATTTCCAGACTCCATAAAACTATACTACATAGTTGTCCTCTCAACAACTTAACCAAAGAAGTTTATACCATCACCTCCAACCACCCTAGAGTTAAAACCCTTATGTTACTACCAGGAAAAACTTTAAATATCAATAGCTGGTTGACAGAGTCAAAAGAAATCAATTTTTTTGATTTTTTGGTAAATAGATCTAAAGCTTTTTCTTTGGATTATATAGACACAAGGGGAATACACCTGAGTTTTTGTACCCATCACATCTATATTGAAGATGATAGAACTGTTCTTCAACAACAACGAAGACTCAATCCTGCTCTCAAAGACATTGTTAAAACAAAAACTGAGAAACTCTTGCAAGTAGGATTCATCTATCCCATCTCTAATAGCTAGTAGGTTTCACCTTTGGTAGTTGTTCCAAAGAAAAATGGGAAGTGGAGAGTGTGCGTCAATTATAGGGAGCTCAACAAAGCCACCCATAGAGATTACTTCTAAACCTTTCATAGATCAAGTCTTGGATACTTTAGCTGGAAGGAAGTATTTCTCATTCCTGGATGGATTTAGTGGAATAACCAAATAAAAGTAGTAGTAGAAGACTAGGATAAAACAACTTTTACTGTCCCTTGGGGAACATTCATATATTGCATCCTTCCCTTCATACTATGCAATGCTCTTGCAACATTTCAGAGAGCTATTCTTGCCATATTTGCTAAGATAGTGAATGATTGTGAAAAACTCTACATGGACGACTTCACTATGTATGGTTCCACTTTTGATGAGGGACTTCAAAATTTGGACAAGGTATTGAAGCAATGTGAGGACTATCGGCTATCCTTGAGTCACGAAAAATGCTTAATAATGGTGGAACAAGGGATAGTTTTTGGACACCGCATTTTAGTTGAAAGGATAAAGGTGGATCCTAAAAAAATTGAGATAATACAACTAGCAACTTTGAAAAACCAAAGTGAAGTTAGAAGTTTCTTAGGACATGCTAGATACTATTAGAGATTCATAGAAAACTTCAACAAGATTGCAACTCCCATGTTTTCCCTTCTCCAAAAGGATGTAGATTTTTCCTGGATGATAGAATGCTAAATGCCATTTGAGATCATTAAGGAGAAACTTACCCCTACTCTTGTCCTACTCAGACCTAATTGGAACCTTATGTTCCATATTTAATTAGTAATAATTTGACTCCCATTGAACAAAATTACACTACTATGGAGAAATAATTCTTAGTTGTGGTGCATACAATCAAGAAATTTCAACATTATATCACAGGGTGCAAAGTAATTGTGTTCACAGACCATTCAACTATCAAGTACCTAATGAACAAACCTATAGTGAATGGAAGAATAATCAGGTGGTTATTGCTTCTAAAAGAATTCAATGTGACCATCATTGATAAACCTAGGAAAGCCAACGTAGTCACGAATTTCTTATCCCAGATTAAATAAGACAATGGAGATTCTGCTCCCATGAAAGATGAATTCCTAGATGAACATTTATTTTCCATCTCCATTAAAACCCCTTGGTTTGCTGACATCGCCAACTATCTGGCCACTTCAAAGTTTCCACCACCCTTTATGTCAAAATAAAGGAAACGCCTCATTCGAGAAAGTGCTCGGTTCAAATGGATTAATGGAATGTTATTTCAATGTGGCCCTGATATGGTTTTATGACGTTGTGTCAGATCAAATGAAACATACAACATCCTTAGAGCTTGCCATGATGACCCCTCTAGGGGGCATTACTCAGCTAAGAGGACGTCCCATAAAATATTGGGCACAGGATATTATTGGCCTTCTATGCATAAATATGTGAAGAACTATGTTCATTGTTGTGATGAATGCCTTGTAGGAAGACCCATTTCATCCAATGAAATGACACTACAACCAAAAGTAGTTTTTGAACCATTTGAAAAGTGGGGATTGGATTTTATCGGACCTATAGATCCTCCTTCACAAGGAAACAAATGCATTTTAGTATGTACTGACTATCTGACTAAATGAGTGTAAGTCCAAGCCCTAAGAGTCTCTAGGGAAGAACAAGTTATTGAATTCCTATATAATAGGATTTTTCTTAGATTTGGAGCCCCTAGAACAATTGTCATAGATCAAGGACCCTAGTTTATGTCTAAAGTTTTGTTAGCCTTTACTAATCATTTCTAGGTAAGCCATAAAAATTCATCACCCTGTCACCCGCAAGCAAATGGTCAAGTAGAAGTTACTAACAGGGAGCTTGAGAATATTTTAACAAAAACAGTTATATTAGGGAGAAGAAACTGGGCCGAAAAATTACCTGAAGCCATTTGGGCTTATAATATAACTTGGAAATCAACTACTGGTTTTACTCTTTATGAGTTAGGTTTTGGGAAGAAACCTCTTCTACCCATTAAATTTGAACTTCAAACTCTTAGAACAACAATGGAGTTAGGCTTAGACCTCAAACAAGCCCAGGTTGAAAGATTCCTATAGCTTAGTGAATTGAATGAAATCTGTTTAGAAGTTGTCCACCAAACTGAGCTAGTTCAACAACAACAAAATCTTGGCATGATAAACATATAAAAGAAAGAATGTTCCACAATGGGGATTAGGCACTGTTATTTGATTCATGATATAAAGATCACCAAGGGAAACTAAGGACTCATCGACTAGGTCCATATGAAATTTTTGAAGTATTTTCAAATGGAGCAGTGCAACTCAAACCTATTGATGGTGACACTTGAACTCTCTTAGTCAACGGTCATCGATTATGAATCTACCACAAACCTGTCAACAAAGAGGAATTCATGAGGATGGTAGAAATGCATGGAGAAATATAATGCATTGACTCTACTACAACAAAGCCAATGTAATTTTCAGTTGTTAGTCTTAAAAAAAGATAAAAAAAAGGAATTTTTTTTTTGCATGGTTGTGTATTTATAATCACTTTAGTGAATTTATTTTGTATTTTTGGTCGTTTGGACTTGGCTATATTTTGTTTCTATTTTGCAAGACTTTATTTTTAATCAAATACAAATTCTGGTGCATCTTGCAATGATGCTCCAGAACTTGTCAATGATGTTGTGAAAGTTGTCAATGATGCTTCAGAACTTGTTCATTTGATTGGATCCATTACATGGTATGTTCCTGCATTCTGGTGCATCTTTCAACGATGCTCCATAACATGTTAAGTCCAATATGCTTCATTTTTTTCCATCCTTCTAGCGACATCTTTTGGTGATGCTCAGGAATTTCATTCCTTCCTTCTGCGACATCTTTCGACAATGCTCTAGAATTTTGTTCCTACATTTTGGCGGCATCTTTCACCGATGCTCCAGAATTTTGTTCCTAAATTTCAACAACATCTTTCGGCGATGCTTCAGAATTTTGTTCCTTCCTTCCGGTGGCATCTTTCAATGATGCTCTAGAATTTTGTTCCTTACTTCCGGCAACATCTTTCAATGCTGCTCTATAATTTTGCTTCTTCAATCCGACAACTTCTCCCATCGATGCTCCAAAATTTTGCTTCTCTTCTCTCGTTCACATCGCTGGTTGTAATTCCCATTTCTCTACAAATTCTCTGATAGTTTTGACAAAATACCCATGCTCAACATTAAATTCTACCATCACTTCCAAAATTCACGCCTTACACTGCCAGCTTTTACCATAATAAATCAAAATTATATTGTGACCACTTTTAGTCATAATAATTGCAACACTTATTAGCCATCCCATCTCCATCCATAAAAAAATCATTACAACCCCTTGCCATCCCATCCAATGATGTTGTTACATCAACATAGGTAAGCGACTTTCAAATCAATAACGAGATATAGGGTATGTACATCTTTTATTTTAAGTAGGTACATTATTGTGAATAAAAGTGAATAAATTGGCACGTTCCACCTTCCTTTCCAAATTTAGTAAATTATGTGGATTGTACCTTCGCTTGTGACATGGCAGTTCATGCATTCTATCCCATGCAAAATAATGATTCTTATACAGTGAAGCTAAATGCAACAATTAATTTGTGTCCCATCAGCAGTGTCAAAGTACAAGTGGTTGAAAGGTTGCATTTTCTTTAATTTGTATCATAGTCTTGTTTACACAAATTTTCACCTTTAGAATGCCACGAAATTTAGTAGATACCGAGCAAAATCACAAGAAAGGGACAAAATGGGTGGGGCTAAGCATAAATCTAAACCAACTTCCCCAAATATATTGTTGGCACTGAGTAATATTTTACAATTATTTTAGAGGATAGGTTGGCTTGAGTTTATGAACAAATTTGAGGGGCATAATGCATAGCTGGTCAAAGAGTTTGTAGAGAACTTCTCAAATGGCCAGACGATAGTGCGTGTCAAGAAATTTAAGGTAAGCCCTCAAATCATTTCTCATTTGTTTGGTATTAAAAATGAGGGTGTGAATCTATCAAAAACTACAAACATTTGTTATCAAAGAATGATAAAACTCTTTAGAAGGTAGGGAGAACCTCATCCTTTACTTGTTGTGAATACCCATGGGAAAACTAAAGGATTTCAAAGAATATCTATTCTAGAGCCATGGAGAATGGCAGTTTCCTGGATTATCAAATATTTTACATGTGAGGGGAAATGTGCCATCATAGCCATTCCCCCCTTTCGGTTACCCACTCATTTATGCCATGGTGTTGAAAACCTTGAATTCTTGCTTTCCTCAGTGATTCCATTTTCAGTATGATAAAGAGATTTAAAATTGGTTTAGGGCCATTAAAACATCATGGTCTCATTCATTTAATTTGCAAATATCATTTCCTCAAGAAGAGAAAAATAGAAGAAAAATGGTAGAAATTTCTTCAAAAATTTGAAAACCTTGAGCCCACAAGACATTTGGAAGAAGGTGAGTCATCTGGACTAGCAGCTCAAAATTTGAACGAACCTTCCTGCATAACTCAAGATTCCCTCAAGCCTAAAAATCCTAGAAGATCTCCTACGATGAAGCACCATAAAATCCACCCAACCTTTCCAAAATCCCAGGGAATCAAGAAAATGTGGACTTAGTAAATCCTAAAGCTGAGGATACTCGCCCCCGCAAAAAGGAAAAGAGATCTAAAATGGAACTACACAGACCTTCCCCAGACCTTCCCCTTTAAGGAGAAGCAAATGATTGGCCACTAAAATCATTTGTGTTGTGACTTGTGATCAACCACATATTCCTAAAAAGGAAAGACAAAATAGGCAATCTCATGAAACTGCAACCCAATTAGATGAAAATCAAACTCTGGTTAGCAGTAAACCCCCTAAATTTGAAAAGGAAGATGTTCCACTCGAGATGGGACAAGGAGAGATAGGGAAACAATTTCCAATCTATACACTTGTTGAGGATGATTCTGTAAAACCAATTTCTCCTTCACAGCAATCGTTGGAAACACCCAAAATTAATATAGCCTCTCCAAGTGAGCAATTGTTACCCTTGGTTGCCAATGACATAGAACAAGGTTCACTAGAGGTAAATAATGAGGAAAAAGTAACTAGTAATAATGTAGAAATTCCTATTTTTCCTTTCTCCACAAATGTAAAAGTTGAAAGATTTGATCATATAGGAACACAATTAGAAGAATTAAAGGAAAAAATTGTTCAGTTAAAATGTAAATTGTAGCAAAATGAGGAACAAATGAATAAGCAACAACAGGAAATTAGCATAAAAACTAAACTTCTGAAGGAAAAAGATCAAGAAGTTATGAATTTAAGGGCTTAAGTAGAACAAAAGGAAAAAACCGTTGAAGAGTTACAATATCAAGTGCACAACAAATTGATGAGAAGAATAAGGAGTATCGGGCTAGTTTATTTGAAAAAGATAAACAAATTAAAATTTTAACTGATATTTTGATGCAATCATTAACAGCTTTTGAAGAAAAATAGGAGAAACAAAAAATTGAACTCAATGCAACCTTGAGCAGAATTGTTGAGCTAGAACATGATTTGCAAGAAATCAATGTGAAACCAATTTGGTGGAATCAAAAGAAGTACAAATTGAACCGAACAAAATGGAATGGTTTCAAATTCACATTCCCCCATTGTTGGTTAAGTGGATGGAAAGATGCTATTTCTTGGGACAAGCAAGGGAAGAAAAATGCCAAACTTAAGCACAAAATAGTATTATTAAAAGAATCTTATGATAAGCTCTACTAGGCTAAAACTGATGCATGCCAGATTAGGGAATTGTTACTGACCCGTAGAAAACCATCCCGTTTATATTCCATGTTTTTAAATGAACAATTGTTAAGATGGAAGCTTTTGAGGATTACTTGCAATTTACCCCATGATCCAGATGATTTCTTTATCAACCTTTTTGTTGGGGAAGTACAACTTAGAGCCTTCATGTCTACTATGCAGAATCAAATCCATTGGCAGGAGAGAACCACAAAATATTTGCAAGAAAAAAGAACTGTGGGACTTCAAATGAGATATACCAACCAAAAAACCTTTCCCTTTAAAGCCCAATTTCAAGGGATTAAAAGCTATGAAGCTATAAGGAACAAGGATGATGACAATCTCTGATTTTTTTTTGAAAATTTCAAAGTTCATGGGCCATAATTAATAGAGAGGGCATGGAGTGCCTATGAGGAGCAGTACACTCCTCTTCCTATGTATCTCAAAAGGAGGGAGATGATCTCCCCCACCAATCTAAGGTTGTGCTAGAAAAGGGCTAAAGCATTAGTAAAAATATTAATTACAACTGTTCAAAACCAAGTGGATAGGGATGTGGTACAGACCTCCATTGCTCCTTCAGCCACCCCCTGCAATTTTTATCACTACAGAGCAAAGTCCCAGGGACTTGTATGCATGGAAGATGAGGGTTAAATTCAACAAAGGTTTTCTTAAAAAATCTTGATTACTTGGATGAAGAGGCAGAAGACCTATATGATCTCAGTTCCAAATATGATGAACTGAACAAGAAAAGGGATGCAGATAGGCAAATAACTCATCAGAGAGCAAGAAGACTTTCTTAGGATTAGGAAGGGGAGGGTGATGAGGTATAAATAACCCCATGATTATAATAAGCTAAATTTACCCTTCTTCATTTTTCCCAACCACTTTAGCCTTGCCAATTGTTTATTTTTAGGAGCAATAATTTTCTACTTTTCATAAAATGATGTATAAATCTTTATTTTTCAAATTGATTAAAATTAGCTAACTAATGTTGATATAATGGTATAGAATTTAAGTCATTGTACATGACTTATGCATGAACAATGAATTGAGTGGACTTCAAGCGGTTGAAGTTAGAGTGGCAAAAGTTTAGGCACCATAAATTTAGGCTTGCATAGTGGAACGAGCTCTTTTAAAGCTTTTTGTTAATTTTCTGTTTAAGAATTTTTGGCTCCACTCAGAGCCTTTATTATGTTAAATGTCATGAACATAGTTAATCGGTTAGTTGTAATTTTTTTTTAAGACTTTTCAATGGTGTTTTTCCGCCATTTGAAAATTAGGATTTTGTATATCTAGTAGTATATATATGTGTAACTACCAAAAACAAGGATATACTATTATGATATATTTTGAATATTGTTCATCTATATTATCTGTGTTGTTACACTTTTATGATATGAATAAACAAATATTGCTAGTATTATTTTGAGTAATTCGGTTCTGAATAATGGAAGTGCTATGATTGGATTACCTTGAAGTTACGAAAGTTCCACGTATGATTTGAGTTAATCGTAGGAATGCCTGAGAGCTATCCACTTGAGGGATCTCATAGAATAGATAAGTATTTTTATTGTCAATGTTGTTATTTCCATCCTGTGCATGTTGCGTGTAGATAAATGTTACTTTGTATTCTTGCAGACCTTGTGGTTTTAAGTTTATGATCATTAAATTCTATTTACTTAGAAATTTTGGAGCACTCACTCCTGTTGTTAATTATAATCCATTAAGTGCACTTTCAGTTAGTAGTTAGTTGTTAGCAGTTAGTCATTTTTATTTGTTTGAATTTCATAGTTTAATTGTAAGTGTTGATTCTTAGATAATTTACATGCTTTCTAGAATAAGAATTTGAATGCTTTCTAGCTTTAACAATTTTGTGATTTCTAGTTTAATTTCTATTTTTATACATTTCAAAAATTTAGAAAATCTTACTAAGAGAGATGGCCAAAATATCCCTTATTGCATATAGCCTTTGGACACTACTCAGTCGACATAACTGACATATTTTTAACTAAAGTGTTAGGACCTTACGACAGCCTGTCAATCGTATGCCTCTCCATCCAATCAATAGTCTAAGGCATCTCATGTTCTCTTCCCTTCCCCTAGAGGGAAGTGATTAGATTAGGGTCTTTGTTGTATGCCTGTATTATAGTTTTGTAGATATAGTTTATATTACTAACATGTGACACTATATGACTATATGGTTTTGTTTTAAGCCTATATTGCCTTCTTGTACATATATTGTACTTTTAGTGACATATAACATCGTATTCCTATATGGATTTTTGGTTAATACAAATCTGTATTACCATTATTGTCCATATTTGGTTAATACAAATACTTTTACCATTGTTGTTCATAGGAAACAAATTGTGATTAGTTCATTATGATGATCTATGAGTTTATGTATTATATTTTATATTAATAATGTTATTACAACATTATTTGAGAAACGATTTCTTTCTTATCTTTAGACTTATTTATACCCCTTTTCTCCTCAAGAGTATGAACATCCTCATGTTAAAATAGTGCACATGTATAGGTGGGATAAATATAGATTGTAATCCAATTATAAGGTTCTAAGAGTCACAATTGAGTTACAAATATGAGAAATATAGAGAGGGGATAAAGAATTCATGGACTTAATTATGATCATCATACAAAATTTTAGGTTAAAATACTTAGGGTAAATGGTGAATGTGAGTTTAATATGGGAAGGCATGGTGTCCCCAATATACCTCAAAATATGTATTAATGTACAGGCTCATAATTAAAGTGTAACACTATCAATATATAAGCATAAATATGCATATGAGTAATATGTAATGATGTAACCCACAAAAAACACGTACATGGGTAGATTCCCCTAAATGGGGAGAATAAAAAAATAAACTCATGCAAGGTAAATGGGGAATTAAGAAGAAAATTGATCAATGAAAAAGTACTTCTAACCTCCTACCCTCTTACAAAAAACATACAAAAATAATATCATTTCAATTGTATGATGTTAATTAGATATTTCACTAGTTTTTTTTTTATCAAGGGTGAAAAAGTCAAATGCATCAGTGACATACTAAAAAGTATTGATGAACAAACCAATCCAATTATGCTAAATTTTACCTTATGCTATGGGCACCTAAAGCTTAAGACTATGTTAAAACTACAATGGCCTAATCCTAACTAATTCCTTTGGAGTATGAAACCAACATGAACCTGCATAATTCAATTCAAAACTACAGAATGACATTCATGAATTACAACACATGTGCATATAACTAGAAATTACTAATGAAATTCAACAATGCATTATTTAATCTAATAATAGGAAATGAAGTGGATTAGCAATACCTCAAGTGGCCTTGCTTGAGTTGATGCTTCCTTAGAATTTGTCAAACACTCACTACTTAATAAAAAAATCATGATATCAAACTAATTCCCTTTATTGCATTATAACACTAAATTCTTACGTATAATACAATAAGAATCTGTTGAAGATCTCTTATTCAATAACACATATTCTATTGCTACAATTGGTAATAGAAAAATAACTAGCAATAATCAAATTTTCAACTAGATTTTCTCCTTGCCAGTAGATCCAACTACATAGGGTCTATGAGGAGTTTTATTCTTCTCGGACTAAAAAAAGCCTCATAAAGTAATTGTCCACTATCCCTCAAAGATGGAAGAAGACTTAGTTTGAAACAAAAAAAACAATAACTATAAAGCAGTAGTAGAGAAACTAATTTATAATTATATGCCCAATGATTTAATATTGGGTCCATTGATCTTTGTCACATTCCCCAAAGATGGTGTAACATGTTTCCTGGAGGAACATATCAATTGATACCCACCTATATAAAGAGAGGCTAATATGATTTGAGGATAGATAGATCAGATGATAATAGTGCATAGAGTAGGATTGAATAAGAAAATTAGAAGAAAATTCCTTTAAAGGCCAATAAGAATAACATATTGAGCATATCATGAGTTAATGTATATACGAGATCACATTGATCTTTTTTTATAATCAAACAGTTAATGACTAACATGTTACAAGCTCATTGAAGCTTCACTATAGCTATATTTTATTTAAACACCATCAATCATTCACGCTTTAACATTTTGTAGTGAATTCAAGTGCTTGCAAAGTAGATAGTAGTTTTTGTGTTGAATGTTTGATATTTATGCAAAGTTAAATAGTCCTTAACTAGATTTTCCAACCTAGTACTACAAAAACAATATCAAAGTTGCTCCCATCTTGGGCCTCTCTAAACTATTTGCAAAAAATGCTAAAAATAATATTCCCCCAATTGAATAGTCTACATTCCTTTAAATCCGTAAAGGGTAAAAGGACCCAAATAGAACTAATGTTTTCAATCCCAAATATTTTTGAAAATAAAAACATAACCTCTTATGACTAGCCTAAATAGCTTAACAATAACTTGATCCAACTAAGGTCTACTAACTTAGATGCTAGGATTATAAGACCCCTATTTGAATTCATATATTTTATGATCCTTTAACCATTTCTAAAAGGTAGCTACATTGTACTAGATTTTTTTCCCTAAAATCTAGATAATCATTTAGAAAATGGTTGAAAATATTATAATGTAAAATTTTATTATTTTTTTCGTTAATCTTATCTTCATAATAATATAATAATTTAAAATATATATGACCAAATTTGAATATAAAAATACATTAGCTTTCCCATTAATTTTATACAATTCCAACCCATGAATGAATTATCTACTCTCTCTTCCATTACTAGGTCTTCATTCTTGATTGTTGTAGCCGACATCATTCTCAAAATAATGATACAACTAATTGAAAGAGACTCGCAAGCCAACACCTTCTCTAAAATTAGATCTCTCTACTAAATGAAGTTATAAATTCGTGTGCCTGCAATACATACAAAATAGAACAATAAAAAGCATTTTCACATATTTTCCAACAACCGGAAAATAAATGTCATTTAATTTAATTGAAGGGGCATGCTGAAAATTCAGTATAAGATTTAACTCTTGACCCAACATACACCGTGCCTAAAATAAACATGACGTCATGGGAGTCGGGTGATGTCATGACTCGACAAACTCTTGGCTCTAAAATATAATACAAATGACATAGGGAATTGCCAAGTGGCATGACATAAGCAAAGCTCCACTACCTATTTCTAGAACATGTCATGGAAATGAGGGCACGTCAACCCAAGTCATCAAACAGATTAGTCCTCGTGAAAACTATCCGTAATAAAGAAGAAAAGACAAAATCTTTAGAACAAGGGGGAAAAAAGGAGGCAAAACCTCTTCCTTAATGGGGAACATGGGTATTTGTCTTTTCATTAAAAGAAACGAGGTTATTAAAGTAGGGCATGTGTGACCACAATTGATAGGAACACAACCGACAAGCATTCAAGGTGTCAAAAATATGGGGGTTGGATTAGGTGTGTTACAAGATCAAGGGTTGGTTTAACGAAAGTTATTGTATCAATTGGTGAAAAATGGATTTGTGATATTGCTATAGGTTTCAACCGTGTAGTTTAACTCGTAAAACTACACAGTTGAATCTTGTAGTTTGACTCGTAAAACTACACGGTTGAATCTTGACATCAATATCACACTTTGACATGTTGTGGAAAATACTTCTTAAAAGTAGATTTATTTTGAGAGGTAAATAAGAGGGAAAAGTTTTATTTATGCATTTTTAATCTTTTTAGATATATTATTCAAAATTTATATTTAAACTCTATTTAATGTCACAATAAAAATTAAGGGTTTAGGATTGGAATTCCATCTTAATATTGATGGAAATAATATTAAAAGAAAAGAAAAATATAGAGAATTTAATTTATTTTGTGAACACATGCTCATTATATATATTTATGGTTTAGCATTGATCTTTCTTGTTTGTAAGATTATGTTTTTATTAGTTGGAGGTAGTAAAATTAGGGGTATAATCGAGCTTTTTTGTTTTAGCCATCATTGATAAAATGGGAATCTAGTTCATGTATAGATTGGAAACCATTAAAGTGCACTTAGAGAGATTTATGATGTAGGAGTATCCCATACGGTGAAAGGAAGCAAGGTATGCAAAAATATTTCCTAAACTAATCATAAAGGAGAGTAATGTGTAAATTTTAGATCTTTACAATTATAGAGAGGAAAAGCATATATAAAACATAAACAAAATTATACTACAACATAGTGTACATGAGGAAAACCCTTTTGGAAGAAAAAATCTACACTCCAAAAACATGAACCAAACATATTATTTGCAACAAAGGTTATAATACAATATCAAGGATATTTTCTTATAGGAGTACCAACAACATACAACTTTAGAGTAACTCTAATAGCATAACAATACCCACAAATCAACTCTCTAAACCTTCATCTAAAGCACTCAATAAATAGAAAAGAACAACACACAAAATCATCAAATAATAATTATAAAAGCATTAGCTATAGCCACCTAAAATATAGTGCCCAAATCTTTATTGAGAAATCAACCACCCAAATCCCAAGATGAGTCCATAAGCTAAAATAATATATTTATTACATCTACTATAAGTTCATCATAATCCATTCACCAACTTGAGTGTTTTCATTTTGGTTTAATTATCTCCATTTATATATGTCTAATGATGTGTTATAGCATGCATCATAAATTGATCAACAAGTGTAACTCCCTCTTACAATTCATGTCCTAGAAGGCCCATAAAATTGTAGCACCACCTAAACTTTTATGTACTCACTAGCTTCGTCAATATATTTGCAACACTTTACAAAGTGTCAAATTTCTTTGGCATTGCCTCCCATTCCCCACCGTATCATGAAAAAAATGATATTTCAAACATCAATATTCTTCATCCTTACATGAACTATCATGTTCTTTTCTAGATATATGACACTCTAACTACCACATAGAACTATAATAATTATTGAACTCACCCCACATCAAAATACTTTCAATTAATCTTGATGGTTTTCGTACATGTATGAGTAGCTTCCATATACTTTGCTTCTATAGTGGACAAAGAAACCATAACTTGTTTCTTAATCATCCAATTGATTGTACCACCAAACATACTTAAAACATATTCATTAGTAAATCTTCTCCTACAACATCCCAACCCAATATTAATATAATACTTAGGAGTACCATACAAATATTAGGTACGTAAAGGGAGTTGTGGGATCAAAAAGTAACCACACACTTTTTTGTCCGTTACAAAACATAATGTAGGCACATTACAATGTGCTCACATTTTTTTTTAAAAGAAAAATCAACAATATTTTTTAGTCTGCAACCTTATAGAGCATGCTTGCATTGTGTAATTCATCATCCTCGTCATGTCCTCGTTGATTGACGAGGTCCTATTTCAAATCTTGACGGTAAATAGCATTTTTTAACACTCCCTTTGAATTTTATAATAATTAAATGATAATATTAAATAATTAATAAATAATAAAATAATAACTATTAATAAAATTAAATTATTAATAATAACATTTAATATATGTTGATCGCTGGTCTGTATGAAGACATCAAATTGGGTTATGGTGTATTGGCTGTGTAGCTGGCAATTAACTGGTAGGACAGAAACCCTGCCAGGACCACGACTCAGTTCATTCTTCTGCCGTTAATTCTGATCTTCTCTATCTTCGATTCTGATCTATTATCTATCTGCAGATTGAGTCGAGTCGGGACTTTTAGGAGTGCTATCCATCAAGTGGTCTGGGCGATTAAAGATTGGACGAAGACCACTATTCCTTCCGCGACCGAGCCCAGGTTCTGGATGTAGACATCTAAATTTGGACACTTAATTTATCCAAATTCATCATCTTTCATCTTATTTTCGTTAATTAAGTAATACTGCTATTATTTAATTAATATCTTTAATTTTGCCAAATCCCTAAGGTATTTAATCAATAATACCTTATATCTTTAATCCTCCTTCCATCAATTGAATTAAATAAATATTCCATTTATTTAATTCCCCTCATGTCACATCCTCCATCATTTTTATCTTATCCTAATCCTTCATCTAATCCCATCATTAGGATGTGCACATGCCTAATCCTTGATTAGGAGGTGTCACATCCTCCAACTTTTGCAAGTTGGCCTCTAATCTCTCTTAGCCACCTAACCATCATCTAATCCTTCACTAACTAGCCTAATCAACCTTTCAAGGAATTTTTAATTCTTTTTATTCTTTCAAGGAATATTAAATTCTTTTTCTCTTCCCCATGTCCTTTATGACATGTGTCCTTGGTCAACCCTATTAAAAGCCTTCCCCTTTTGGACAAGGCACTCCACTTCCCCATGTGAATTTTTAATTCACCTTTTAATCCCCCAAGGCACCCAAAAAGAATTTTTAATTCTTTCACTTCTCCCCACATGTCCTTCACTAATTCTTTATTCTTTCCCATCTCCCCATGACAATATTTGAAGAATTTTTAATTCCTCACATGTCCTCTCACCCACATGGGGACAAGGACCTCCTTTATGAGGAGATCTTGTCCAATCCCAAGGTACTTTGTACCCCCCTCCATGTCAAGTACTCCTTCCACCTCATGTCCACTTCACCTTTTAGGGCTAAATCACATGCCACATGTCAAGATGTGAGGGCTTGTGAGTTCTCAACTCACCTTAGCCCTACATCTTGATATTTGGGTGGCTCAATCTTGGCCATCCATTTCCCTTAGGAATTCTCAAAATTCCTATAAATACTCCCTCTTTTCTCTCATTTTGGGGAGATCATTTTGCTAGCCAAACTCTTGCAATTTTGTTTCTCATCTTATACTTAGCCATTTTCTTGTTTTCATCCACTTGCACTCATCCTCACAACATCACTTAGCTTGCATCTACTTGCCATCCAAGGAGCATACACATCAAAGATCGAAGGGCCAACCAAAGGATCGATTCGACGCAAGGTATAAAATTCCATTTTGTTGTTTTCATCTTGTATTGTTTCCAACTTAGGCTAATCTTGAGGTGTAGGTTGTTTTGGTGTTTATTTGCACTCTTTTACTTGCTGCTCATTTTCTAACGCTCACATTCGACCTATCACATTTTTGGCACGCCCGGTGGGACCCACAAACGAGTCTTTTTCTTTCACGTTTGCTATTTTTTGCATTTTTTGCAGAGTGGCGGACCTGTCCCTGCAGAGTGGCGGACCTATCCTTACAGAGTGGCGGATTTGACCTTCTGCACTTTCTTCCCGGGGCCGCCATTTCTACACCGTTTGTCCGATTGACTTCATTCAAAGGAAGTTCTTATTTTTCCATGCTCTTTCCAACGATATATAACACTTGATACTATTGAGAAGTTGGCTGGGGCACCTTTTTCTTCTCCGGTGGCGGACCTGTCCTGGAGTGGCGGACCTATCCTGATGCAGTGGCGGACCTGTCCTGATGCAGTGGTGGACTTGTCCTGATGCAGTGGCGGACCTGTCCTGATGCAGTGGCGGACTTGTCCTAATGCAGTGGCGGATCTGTCCTAATGCAGTGGCGGACCTGTCCTGATGCAGTGGCAGACCTGTCCTAATGCAGCGGCGGACCTGTCCCAATGCAGTGGCGGACCTGTCCCTGCAGAGTGGCGGACCTGTCCTCCCGAAGGTGAAATTTCAAGTTTTTACCAACTGTCCTTTGGTAAAGTAGGCACATAGTTTAATTAGAGGGGTCAACAAACCTTGTTTGGCATGCTTGTGGAAGGCTATTTGACGTATCCAATCCCCTTGCGCCATTTGGCGATCCTGGGTGACGAGGAATCGTAGCTTTCCAAGTCCTTTTGAGTCACCCCATTTTTCATTTTCTTAGTGGGACCTGCTTGGGGATTTCATCACCCCAAGGGACGATTCCAACCACGCGTACCGGCAGGGTATATAAAGGGGGGAGAGCGAAAGCTGTACCTCAATCCAACCACGTTGTAATTGGCGAAGCGTCGGGATGACGTGAAGAGTTGGTTCGAGCCTTTAGTATCTCGCTAAGGTTCCCGACTCACGCTTGTAATGGGTTGGTGTTCACGGTTTGGGCCTCACGTACCGTGTGTATATCGAGGACTCCTTAGCAACCATGTTCATCCTAGAGTAGAAGAATTTGTTGGCCATACCCACTTCTACTAAATCTTAGGGTTGTGCTGTCTGAATTGTCTTTCTCGTGCAAAACTAGTCATTTTCAGTCTAGCCAAATCTGTTTATCAGTGTTTGCTATATTTTTGGTCATTTGCCTTACCCATCCATCAAAAAATCAAGCTTAAACTTATCCGCTGGCCGACCTGCCCTTCCAGTGGCGGACCTGACTCTTCGGTGGCAGACCTGTCCTACTGTGGCGGACCTGTCCTGCTCTGGCGGACCTGTCCTTGCAGAGTGGCGGAGCTGTCCTTATGCAGTGGCGGATTTGACCTTCTGCTCTTTCTTCTCGAGGCCGCCATTTCCACACCGTTTATCCGATTGACTCCGTTCAAAGGCAGTTCTTCTCATTTTTTCGTGCTCTTTCTGATGATATGTACCACTTCATACTTTTGAGAAGTTGGCCGGGGCACCTTTTTTCTTCACCATCTACCTCCTCGAGGGGGGTATACCCTACCATTCTCTTCGTTTACTCGTTCCAAGTAAACATTCGTCCATTTAACACATCCGATCATCATCCCAAACTCTCGTTCTATTATTTCGATCATCTGTTTACTCGTTCCGAGTAAACATTCATCCATTTAACACATCCGATCATCATCCCAAACTCTCATTCTATCATTTCGATCATCTGTTTACTCGTTCCGAGTAAACATTCATCCATTCAACACATCCTTTCATCATTTAGAACTCTCGTTCTATCATTCCGATCATCCATTTACTTGTTCCAAGTAAACATTCGTCCATTTCGCACATCCTTTCATCATTCTGAACTCTCGTTCTATCATTTCGATCATCTGTTTACTCGTTCCGAGTAAACATTCATCCATTTCACACATCCTTTCATCATTCTGAACTCTTGTTCTATCATAAACATTCAACCATTTCACACATCCTTTCATCATTCTGAACTCTTGTTCTATCATTCTGATCATCCGTTTACTTGTTCCGAGTAAACATTCAACCATTTCACACATCCTTTCATCATTCCGAACTCTCGTTCTATCATTCTGATCATTCGTTTACTCATTCTGAGTAAACATTCACCCATTTCACACCTCCTTTCCCCATTCTGAACTCCCGTTCAGTCGTTCTGATCATTCGTTTACTCGTTCTGAGTAAACTTTCATCCATTTCACCCCTCCTTTCATCATTCCAAACTCTTGTTCTATCATTTCGATCATCCGTTTACTCATTCCGAGTAAACGTTCATCCATTCAACACATCCTTTCATCATTCTGAACTCTCGTTCTGTCATTCCAATCATCCGTTTACTCATTCCGGGTAATCGTTCATCCGTCCCGATCAACTATTTGCTCATTTTGAGTATTTGTTCATCCATTTCTATCATCCATTTCTCCAATCAAATCATCGTTTTCCCCATCCAAATCCTCTGAACTTCATCTTGGGTTATTATCCAAATTGACTGAAGTGTCTGATCTGATCGTCATCATTAACATCCTCTTAGGATTGTCATCCATCCTAAGTTAATCATCATCGTTGGCCCAATCAATCCATTTCAATCTCGTGGATTGATTAACAATCATCTCTTTGTCATTTAATCTGATCAATCAGCATCCTAAGTCACCTAGGGTAATCTCTGAATGGCGTTTAAAGTCCCTTTCGTCATCCTACCCAATCCATCATCCGACCTTTCAATCGATCAATCAATCCAATCCAATCCAATCACCTTCGACCCAATCAATCTACTTCCATCTCAAGACAGATTCGGTGTCGTAATCATCCTTTGACAATCAAATCCGATCATCAAAATCAATCCCATCATATCATCCAATCATCCTAATCTGAGCTTTAATCCAATCCCGATCTGAGCTTGTCCTAAATCCCAATTTGGGCTTTTGTCCATTTCCACCCAAAATTTTTATCCATCATCTTTATCCTTTCACCATCACGCTTGAATCCTTATCCTCCATCAATGAGTGGTCAAGGGAAACCCTAATTATGTCAACGATGATAATGAAAGTCTTGTTGACCAAGAGGTATATGACATAAATCCCCTTGACACTATCATTGCTAGTAAGCTTTCTCCACCCACATTCCAAAATCCAATCACCCCATCGAGTTATCCCATCATGTCTTCATCTATGCCTAATCACACTCCTTATGCTACCTTTGACAAGGGATGTCCATCATATCCATCATGTCCTTCATCTACATCATCCCCTTATCCTAGTTTTCCGTCACAATACCCCTATCTTGATCCCCCATCCACATCCTCTTATCTAAATCCTTCATCCACATGTACCCACTACCCCAATCTCCCATACCAATCCACTCAACCTAATCCTACATTCACATCTTCCTATCCTAGTCAAACACACCCACCAACTTACCCTAATCCGACATCCGCAGTTCCCTATCTCCATCCACCACCTCAATCTTCTCATCCTAATCCACCATCCCCATACCCTTACTACAATCCACCACCCGCCTCCTTGTGTCCTAATCCACCATCCCAATACCTTTATTACAACATGCTGCCCATATCTTCTACCAATGATCCACCATCCGTGTCATCCTATCCTAATTCCCCATGCCCATATCCTTACCTTAATCCTCCATCCAGTCTTAATCTTCCATCTAATCCTAGTCCACTAATCCATAAACCTTCATCCACTCCACCTCTCCCATCTCAACCTAAGCGTATCAAGTTTCTCCAAGGACTTATAACCGAAGACATCCCCACTCCACACATTGCAGTGGTGGAACCATGCCATCCCAATACATCATCCATGGTGGGTTAGTGGCCGAGACCTTCCTTCTCCATGAAGACACCTATCATTGATGATACATCACGTATCCTCTCTGAATCGGCTGAGTCCCATCTCCTACCATCACATCCTCTGAATCCACTGAGTCCCCATCTCCTACCATCACATCCTCTGAATCCACTGAGTCCCTATCTCCTACCATCACATCCTCTGAATCCACTAAGTCCCCATCTCCTACCATCACATCCTCTAAATCCACTGAGTCCCCATCTCCTACCATCACATCTACCAAATCCATTGAACACCCACCCCCTACTCCGAGAGCCGCCGAACCTATCGACGACACTCAAATCCAATCCACTTCTTCCACTCCTAGTATCCATTCCTAGAAATATTTTGAATCCTCCATCCTTCCATCTTCCCCACTTGAAGAGTCCCCCTATGACTCCATTATCATGCCTCCCGCACACAATGAGTCATGCCAAGAGCCTGATCCAAAGCATGCCAACATATCCCCTCCTCCAGATCAAGATCCTACCATCCCACCTAGTCCATCTCAAGATCACAGTCCCCCGTCCATTCCATCCCACGATCCTCTTGACATTCAAGATTCTACCACTCCATCTCCGTCTCCATTGCATGAGCTTGCTACCACAAAATCAGATCCTAGCATATCCCCTACTCCCTCTCCAGATACAACCCATCCAAATGCTGCTATCCCATCATCGCCTAAAAATGTTATCCCCACACCACTTGCATATCCCCTTGGTACTCTCACATTCTTCCATGGTGGCCTCCTTGCAGAAGAAAAACACAGTGTATATACCACCCATCATCCCCCACCTAATAATGGACTCGCATCATGTTTTCAAAATAATAAAAATCCTATCATGGATCGCATGCTCCAGAAAATGAACTACCAAGGAAAAGGTCTAGGCCTTCACGAGCAAGGTATTTTAGAGCCCATCCAAGTCAAAGAACAAATATGCATGCAAGGTCTTGGATCTATTCCCCAAGACTCACAATCCAAACACGTTGGTACAACCTCCGAATGCCCTCAACGAGCCTTTCCCAAAAGAAATGTCGGCTCTTCCCATCGCTCCACCAAATCATATGCTGCCATCCCTCCTCCTCTATTGTATCACCTCAAAACTACCGTCCATATTCCTCCTTCATCTGCTCCATCCATTTTGGGTCCTTATATCCCTCCATCCACCATCTCTTGTCCTTCATCTACTCTATCCATCTTGGGTCCGTATATCCCAAGATCACCTCCTCCATCTCATCCTTTCACCCATCCAATGCCTATCTGTGTCATCCATCATAAACATCCCTCTCACATATCCCATAATCAGGATCAACAAAGGCACATACCTAAACATCCCCCATCTACACATAATCCCCATACTCCTACCTCCATTGCTCCACATCGTCCATCCCCTCACACCCATCCCATTGCTAATAAATGCACTTTGGATGCTAACATAAAATGCCTCAATCCAAACATCCACATGAATCTAAAGCTCCCCCGTAATGTCCTCTGAAAGAGACATGGTAAAGAAAAAGAAAAACAAAATCCCAAATTAAATCAAATCTATAGCTTTCGCAAAGAGCCGATAAACAAGATCAAACCATGTGGATCCCAAAGAAAAAAGTGATACCATCAAATGAAAATCTGTAGAACATCCAAGAGTTGCTAATCCAAAGCTAATTATACCCTTTCATCTCCTAAGTCTGTTTTGGGTCCCTATGTCCCAAAATTCACAATTCCATCTCCTCCATTATCCCCACATTCTCCATCCATTAGTCCCCTTATCTTTTCACATCCGTCACCACATGTGCCAATGTTGGTCCTGAACTCATCTCCCCATCATGTATCCACCCCATCATTCTATCCA
>VDFB02156049.1:0-23978 GCA_007258455.2 Sequoia sempervirens | reverse complement strand
TTGGGAGGTGTCGGAATTGGCAGAAACGACAATCGATCTTCGTCTCCCAGGCCTCCTAAGCATGATGGCGACATTTGCACAGTGATCCGGGCTAAGACTCATTTGCTTGACTTAGGCGACCATTCAAAATTCAGACTCAAAACCCCAAATGGAGACCGGAAGAAAACCAAGATGCAACGACAAAACCCCAAAAAGCAAAATATGAGGGTCCCCATTTGCAATGGGGCGAGGGTGAATTAGGTCACAACATGTCCCACCCATCCAAAGATGACATTAGACATAGCAATTAACTTGATGCCTCTTTCCAAGTTAACTCATCGTCCCACTAATTGTGCATGCCTAGTTTTGGAGACACTTTTGTATATTGGAGTTCTCTTTTAGTTTAGAATCAGCTAACTGAAGTAAACTTTCCACTTAACTATTAGGTTACCTACTTTTAGACATAGGAATAAATCTTGTAGATTGGCAAGAACTAAGTGTTAACTCAAGGAGGTTTTAGGGTTCCCTACTCCTTTGAGCTTCTATAAATAAGAGCAACCTTGCTCATTATTGTTGAACTTTTTATTACTACACAAAATTGTTGCCCCATTGTGCCATCAAGCTTGCAAGTCAATATCTGTTCACTCTTGGATGAAAGTTGTTTGGTTTGATCGCAATTTTGTATGATTTCATACCTTTGTTGTCCCAAATCTTTATAAATCGTTGAGCGAGTTTGAAGAAATAAATCAGAAGGAAATGTGCAATTTGATCCAAAGTTTCAAGATCTATCAACATTTGTTTTTATAATCTATTGTTTCAATCTACACCTTGGACAAGCACCGACGCCTCCTTGGGAATTTGGAGATTAATGGTTGTCGTTTGATGTTGTTTTATGATCTATTTTTCAGCCTACACCTCAGACAAGTGTCGTCACCTCCTCGGGAATCCTGATATCTAGTTCGTCATTCTATGTTGTTTGTAGCAAACTGTTATCACGGAATTTAGCAGTGCTCTCCAGATAACCCCCTACGAAACTTGTCTGTTTCCTAGGTTCGTGAAGTTCAAGCACGCAAAACGAGGTGATTTTTGAGCACCTCGTAATGCGTTCCAAAGCCTCAAACAGTCAGTTTGAGCATCCCCCTATGTTCGCCTCACAAAGACCTTCGAAACGAGCTCCTTCGCGAAGTCTCACTGTTCATACTTAGTCAAATTGTGAAAAATGCAGTTGCACCAAAAAAAGTGCACTCTTGCCCATGTTAAAAATTTGACTAAGTGTTGAAAATGCAGGGGCACGAAAAATCAGCGCCCCTGCATGAAAAGTGATTTGTCAAAATGTGCAGAAGTGCTAAAAAAGTGCGCTCTTACACATTGTTGCTAGACATAGCCAATTTTTGGCTCAGGCACGTTCCTTCATGTATTTTGCATTTTTTGCTTATCGTGCCACTTTTTATGCCTCAATTAATTGGGTCGACTTAAGTTCTTCTAAATCACTTAAAAGTGATTTTAGCTTTCTTATTCCTCACTTTTGGCATTTGTTTTTCACTCCTCTTTGTTGGGCACATGTCTACCTCATTCAAAACGCGTTTTGGTGAAGATTTGAACACTTTTAACAGCTAGGTTTTGATTTCTCTTTCAAGTATGTCGTTCCTCTCTTCTCTTCTTTCTTTCCTTCACACTTAGTATTGGTTTGATAACTTTCTGTGATCTGAAAATGCGTTCTAAATATTACTCGTGCGTTTTCCCCTTTTCTTCTTATGTTTTCAATAAAACCTCGCGTTTTTCCTTATTTTCTTTTTGTTTTTTGTTTGTGGTGTCTTGTTCATTCGTGGGCTTGTCTTTCTCTTACCCAAATCGCGTTTTCTCAAGCTTCATTGCACAAACAAACTCCCATTGTTTGTTTTTAACTTGGCTTTCTTCTTTGTGCGCGTTTTCTCTTTTCATTCATTCTCCCATGCTTGTTGTATCTACTCACATCGCAATACAGCAATGTTTTAGTGCGAGCAATAAAAGCAACTCACGTTTTGTGAGTAAAATTGCATGGTTTTTGTTCACTTGAGAAATGGCAGTGATTTGGAGGTCGAATGCAGTCCGATACATGTTTCCAAGTAGTGTTTTTAAGCATTCCATGCTTCTAGATGGTCAAGGCGCTTTTCTCTAACATCGTTTCACATTTGTTTCCAAGTTCATGTTTCAAATGCAGTTGCCCTAAAAACTAGCGCCATTACACCCAAAGATAAAATGTCAAATGCTAGAGAGTGCAGAAGCGTTGTTTTTCAGCACCTCTGCATCAAAAAAAGGTTGCTCAAGTGTAAGGGCGCTGAATTTTGGCGCCCTTACATTTTTCACTACTTTTCTTCCAAACACCTCGAAACTTGCTATTTTTGTTCCAAACCTCTTTTCATCCACTTTGTGCATTGTTTTGCGTACCTTGTCATCCGCTCCACGCTTGCTCATCATCATTGCTCGCTTCACGCATCCTCATGCTATTTAGCGACTAACGTTTGTTTTGACTCCACATCTTGCAATCTCTTTCCAAGATCCTCAAAGTTGATTGATCAAAGATACATTTGCTCTCAGATGACTGCCAAAAAACCTCCGTCGTCTTCAAAAGCAAAAGCCAAAATGAAATATATGTATCAAGGTGTCTATCCACCAACTGTAGTGGTCTCCAAGGTGGAAGAAATAAAAGACATAGAGGTTGGTCATCAAAACTTGGTTGATTTTGTAGAGAAAACTGAGAAGAAGCCTCTTCCTGATTCTATGAGAGCAATTGTACACAATAACCTGCATTTGGTAGCTATGTTCCCTACTGCTGCACACAATACAGAGTTTGTCCTTCAAGTTGCATCCCACTACATCAGGGAGAGCAGAAGTGTGATTGATTCTTCTGGGCATGAGATTTTGAGACTCGACCCTAACTTCTTTGATATTGTGTTCAAAGTTCCACAAATGGAGAAGTGCATTGACATCTCGATACAAAAAGCACAAGAAGTCTTTGACGCTGATCCCAACAAGGCTAAAAACTTAATAGATAGCCAATGGTTAAAGAATCCTAGGAAAACTATTTCCAGATGGCCAAAGGGACTCCTGCAAAGTGATTTCAAAGATGATGTCAAAGATATGATCACATTTTCGAGCAAAGTGAAGGGCTTGCCTGAATCATCCACTTTCCATGACTAGATGTATGAATACATCAGGATTATAAGAAGACAAAAAGTTCACATTGACTGGGGCAAATAGATCAGCGATGAAATACATAAGCAACTGATCAATGCGCCTTCTACATTAAAATTCTATATGACTTCTTATCTGGTGTATGCAACAGCTGTAATGAGGCAATTTCCAAGTTTATCCACAAAAGGGAATTGGATGCTGGTACCTGTGTATAAATTTTTCTATCAACTGGAGTTGAAGGAAAGCTTCCATCATTTCAGGAGGGTTACTGATGCTTTCGTCGCGCCTTTGCTTTTCAATTTTGATCCGACTCTCGAGGAGAAGGGTATCTGATGAGACCTATAAGGCGGTAAGTAGAGTTGGATGCATATTTCTACAATTCCCAACATTTACTTATTTGAGGTAGGGTGCTACACTGCTGCCCTTACATGCTGCCACAATATCCTTCGGACAAGTGGGTTCTCATGGAGATGTGCAGACAGTTGATTTCAGTGCACAAAGAACGAAGAAATATTCACAAGCGTGGATTCAAGTTCCCACTGACAATCAGTAGATATACTATCCCCGACTGTACAAAAAGCCAAATCTGTTTATGTTGAGATGCAAATCATGACAATCAGGACCTACAGGTATAGGTTTGATTTTGATTACCGGGATGTCAGAAGGCAATTGCAAAAGGGTCATCATCACAAGTACCGTTTTGAGGGACATGGGCTGATTGCAGAGATGAAGAAGCCAGCGCATTCGCATGTATTTATGCAAGTTGTTGATACAGCAAAGATCAGAGATCTTGATATTCCTGACCTACCAGAGGATTTTACAAATCCTGGCGATATCATGAATGCCATCTATGATGAACAAGAGATTTCTAAAAGCCGTTGCCTGCAATTCAATGGTCTAGGAAAGAAAGTACTAGCATCAAGAGAGAGATTGGCACCAATCTTATCCAATACTGCAAAGTGGTTACATAAGCATGGTTTTGAAATGAATTTTTTCAAAACAGATTCAGAAGGGGAAGAATCCGAAGCAGAAGCTCGCCAACAACAAAAACTCCGCATGAAAAATAAATCAGTGGCTGTTCCCACTTCTTCACGAAGAGGTCCTAGGATCTAGTTTACTGTTGGCAAGAAAGATACCCTTGCAGTCCCAGAAGGAGAAACCATGGAATCTGAACCATCTCGCTCTAAAGGTAAAAAGGTTGTTTCAGAGGAGATAGATTCCGATGAAGAAGGTATTTCCAGTGACCAATCCGCTGAAGATGAAGACTCAGCAGAACCAGACTCCGATGCAGAAGAAGTTTCTGAAAGCGGGCAAGAGTCTGAAGAAGAATCTGAAGGTGAACCAGAATCAGAGAGACAAGAGGGTGATCAACAGGAACCCAGGCATGATCAAGAAAGAACTATGTCTCCACCTAAGAATGTAGTTGAGGAAATTCCTAGAACGTCATCGCCTGTGATTTCCAGTGTTCCTCATACCCCTCCAAATTCGAGTACTCCACTCCTATTCTTCATCACCTATTCCTACCAAAGGCATTCCTACAGAGAGATATCCACTATTCCTACAGCATCAACCTTGCTTGATACTCCCTCGGTGACAAGCATTCATACGGTTGATATACTGTCAAGTCCTCCATCATCCATTCCTAGCCTGTCTTCACCAACATATGATATCACTTCTGAAACTGAATTCAATCGGTTCATGAATGAATCAATGCGTGATCAGCTCAATGTGCAGTCTACAGGAGCAATGATGACAGACACTTCTCCTATTGTCACAATACCCATGGTAACTTCAGAGGTGACAATGACGACAGAGTTGACAGTGAATCCAGAAGTTCACACCTCCTTCCTTCCCCATTGGTTGATATCTCAAGTAGCAAATCCGAAAAAGCAAATGATCTCTCCAGAGGAGCGAAACCTCAAAGAGACAGTCCCTTCAAAGGCTAAAGGGAAGAAAAAGGCAAAAGTATACTCAAGGCTAAACGTTGACAAGACTGGCCACAAGTATGCAGAGATTGGCATACCACCGCAAGAAGAAGGAGATGTCAATATGGAGGACTACACAGTAACAAGAGTCCAACTTGGAAAGGTTACCAATGAAAGTGCAAAAGCAGATGCGCAAGTGACATTGGACATCTTGGCTGGAAGACTAGATAAAATGGAGCAAGCTCGCAATATGTACAAACAAAGGGCAGAGCATTATGCCACTGTTGTAAAGAGACTTGCAGGATCTTCAACTAATGCACAACCGCTAGCAGTGGTAAGTATTGAGGACCTAGTTGTCAAGAAAGCTAAGAAGTTCACCTCCAAAGGCAGGGTGTTGTATGATTTCTTTGAGAAAATCATAGAACATAGATCTCAGATCATAATTGTTGTGGACGAGAAAACTACTTTGTTGGCCAAGCTCGCCACAGAGCTTGATAAAGAAAAAAGTGCACTTTCCCAAGAGCGCAAAGATATGGAAAAGTGTCTGCTATCATGATCACAGATGAAGCAGGTAAAGCTCAGTAAATTGGTGGAAGCCGGGGTAATTCCCGACAAAGAAAAGTTCATTGAGGTAAGAGAATCGTTGAAACACCGAATTCAAGTAATTCAATCTCTTACGGAGGATCTCCACCAAGTGCAGGAAGATGTCGAAGGGCATCGTTTGATTCTTGAAAAAGGTATCAAGAAGTTACCAGGACAACTTCTTGAGGAAAATCGTATCTTCCTGCCAGCCATAGAAATATCCCAGATCTTCAAGGAAGCCATCATGAAGATGATTGACAGCGCAGACTTTTCAGAAGCCTCCCTGAACGTCATTTGTGATACAAGGCTCACATTGGATAACCTGAAAACGCATCTTGACAGGTGCAAGAAGGTTCATTCATCTTCCATGAGATCGATCACGAGAATTCACACCATTGTGTATTACACCGTTGGTCCGGATGAGAAGTTCGTGCAGGAGACCAAGAAGAAATACGAAGAATTTTGCGCCCAAAGCAAGGAAACATGAAGGTTCTTGATCTCCAGTGTTAGACATTTTTGATGCCTCCCATTATGCAACCTGTAAATATTTCCTGACATTTTATGTCTTTTTGTAAATTGTAATTGCACCAAGTTCGAGATGTAATTTCATTAAGAAAAATTACACTTTGACTTTGGTCCAAGTTAGGTGAGATCTCCTTGAATCACTCACCTAACTTTCCTTGATTTTCTCAATTAGTTTCCTAATTTTGCTCTTCCCTCTTTCTATATATATGAGGGATTTCCTTTGTATTAGGGATCTTTTAGTATTTTGCAACGAAGTGCTGCCTTTTTTGAAACAAATTGTGAAACTTTGTGTTCATACTTTGCAAACAAAATCAGATCAATAAAGAAGAAGATTGCAAACCAGACTTTGTGTTGGATTCGATAGTCTTGTGAATTGATCTCTTTTGGTGGTAATTAGTAAGTGATAACTGAAAGACTCTAAGCAATTCATGTAAACTTTATGTTACATCTTTTACTTAGATTTACAATTGTGTTTTGTTTAACTATGGTTGAATGATCTACAAGACTTTGCGCTTGTAGTTGTTCATGCTCTTTGGATACTTTGGCTGAATGATCTACAAGACTTTGCGCTTGTAATTGTTCATGTTGTTCGAGGAATTGCTGCATCTAAGAAGACTTTGTGCTTCTAATGCGACAAACGACACATCTATCACAAATCCGCCATTGATAAAGCTACGAAACGACTTTGTGCCTTCGTGAGTTTTCCCTTTTATTTTACTTGTTTATTGTTAATTACTTCTGGTATCTCTACGCTTTGCTTTGACAAGATAGAGGTATTGGTATTACTGCTAGTTGATCGTTTAAAGTTATTAAGAATTGAGAACTTCCAACAGTGAAGCATTGTAAACATCTTCTCTGAAAAAAGAGAGAAGGATGAATGTGACACACCCCCCCCACTTCGTAAGTATTGTGTACATTGTGTAATTACTTCATTTTTTTTACCATCGCTTTCGTCAGCAGTAAGAAGGGCGCCTCCCCTTTTTTGAGAGGAGAGATTCATATCTCACATAGCTGTGGCTGAAGTCCTAGTTGTGTAATCTATCGAAAAGTTGATTACATAATTTTCACCCAACACAATCTTCATCTCAGCCTACACCTTGGACAGGTGTTGTCACCTCCTTAGGAATCATGAGATTTAGCTTACCGTATGAGTGTTTAGTTGCATAAGACTTTGTTCCAACATAGATCTGAAAGTTCAAAGCCTTCATATGCATTCTGAGAGACAGTCGGCCCAAGTGATCCAATCATTTCCCAAATATTGCTCCTACACCCTCTCGCTCTATTTTACTTGAGGTAGGATAGTTTAGCCTAGTTGTAGTTAAGATCTGCAGAAACCAGAGAAAACCTTAGCTGCAACGCATTGAGTTTTATCACCCTTGTGCCTTGCCGCTGAATAAAAGGATAGGAAACTTATATCACTTTACTTTTTATGCAATAAAAGCAAAAGAGGGAGCTTCCCCTCCTAATTTGAAGAGCAGTTAATTCTGTGCATAGCTGTCCGTTGCCAATACACACTCCAGAGGTGTGAATTGTAACGCCAACACGATATCCTCTAAGTGTTAAGAACAAATCATCGATTAACGAGAAGAAACATACAAACCAGGAGACAAAGGAGAATCTATCCTGTTCATCGCCACAAATTACTATTATCAGGTATATCCTATAGCCAAGTGTATTTCTGCCATTCAAAGTATTTCCTCTATTAGTCTTGCATAAAGGCATATTAAATATATTTTTGCACACAATCATTTTGATTTAACTATGTATGCATATTACTTATAAGTTAATAAAGTAGGATTTTGATGTTTAAAAACAAAATTATTCTTAACGATCTGAAACCCATCCTGTGGAAGGGCTTGAGGTGCAGTGGTAGGGGCCAGAAGCCCACTTACGATCTCTGCCAAAACTCCTTACGAGGGTAGGGCCTGAGGTGTAGTGGTAGGAGCCAAGAGAGCCCACTTGCAACCTCCACCCGATCCCACGAGATGGCAAGTGTCTTCAGGGTTTGGGATATGATGGGGAAAGTAGGTACAAGTCGCCAAGGGGGAGGATTGTGGTATACACCCTGTTATGCTCGGCATATGGCTTTGGGCGGATTCATCATGTCCCTTCACCTAATGTCTTAATATGTTTGCATTGTTGATAACCTTTAGATGTGATGCAATGGTCTAACCCTAACAAGTATATATATACATATTTGCATATATTGTTCATGGGGTGAACACAGGATTCCATCATTAAAGATATATTTATTTAATAAAGCAAAACACTAACCCTAATTTGTTGTAATTTGTGATCAATAGGCGAATTCTAGGGTAAATCAAGTTAGGGGACATTACAGTGGTATTAGAGCATCTTTCCTACTATCCTGTGTATACTTCATGTATTACGTGTACTCACGTGTATGCTTCATGCTTCCTGTATTACGTGTATTCACGTGTATGCTTCATGCTTCCTGTGTATGATTCATGTACTACATGTATTCACATGTATGCTTCATGCTTCCTATGTATACTTTATGTATTACGTGGATTCATGTGAATACTTTGCATACCTTGTATTCAAATGTATACTTTGTGGGTTACGTGTATTCAAGTGTATACCTTGTGACTTACATATATTTAAGTGCATACTTTGTGACTTATGTGTATTCAAATGTATACCTTGTGATTTATGTGTATTCAAGTGTATTTGAGTATGTATCCAAGTGCATTCAAGTGTATACCTTGTGATTTATGTGTATTCAAGTGTATTCGAGTGTGCATTCAAGTGTATACCTCGTGACTTATGTGTATTCAAGTCTATACCTTGCGATTTAGGTGTATTCAAGTACGTATTTGGGTGCATTCAAGTGTATACTTTGTGACTTATGTGTATTCAAGTGTATTCAAGCGTATACTTTGCGACTTATGTGTATTCAAGTGTATACCTGCAACTTGCAAGATACTTGTGACTTACATGAACTCGTGTGTACTTCGTGGCTTACGTGTATTCATGTGACCTATGTGCATTCATTTATGCAAATACGTTGTGACTTACATGTGTATACTTAATGACTTACGAGCATTCTTGTGACTTATGTGTATTCATGTGTAAACTTGGTGACTTCATATATTTTGTGGCTTACATGTATTAATGTGACTTACGTGCATACTTTGCGACTCACGTGTATTCATGAGTGTACTTTGTGACTCATGTGTTGATGTGTATACTTCATGACTTACATATATTTATATGCATGCTTCATGTATTTCATGTATTCACGTGTATTATATACTTCATAGGTAGGCTTCATGCTTCATACAAGATGTTTCTTCAACAAGATCACCCCATGTATGTTCATGCTTAATTATAAAAATGTTAAAAACCTTGTCAGTCAGAAGCTTCTTGAGTAAAAGGACACTAACAAATTAACTTATCTAAATTAAATAATGAAGAGTTATAAAAGGGAGAGCATTTCAGCCATACCATCATTTTAAAGATCCACTTAAGGTTAGAACTTTAAGTAATTTTGCAAGAGACTTAAATTGGGCTCTCAAAGATAGACAATAAGATGCAAAAAGTTGCGTCTTCAAATATAACTCCCTCAACTATAAGATTTAAAAAGGGGAAAATTATTTTTTTATGAAGAAAAGATTGATGAGGGAAATAAATCCACCAATCAACTTGAAATCTCAGAGGGCAAAAAGATGATGACTCATTTATTATGGAGGATATTGACTCCTTCAAAAAGTGGATATAGAGGAATAAATCTATCCAAAAAGGATTCACCCTACATCAACATATACCAAAAAGGAGTATGAAACCTAAGTAAGTCACTATATCAAAGCTCTTTAGGAATATTGAGTAGTCAAGATCATAAACTATATTAAGGTACAACCTTCACACAAGGTTCAGTAAACATACCCCTAACAACATTAGCTATATGAGGTAAAATTGCAATACAATGAAATGGGTCCATGACCCACAAATCCCAAGATCATCCTCACCTTTCAAACCAGGGGATAAATTGATGAACCAGGCACTTTCCCAAGATATGAAAATAAATTTAGTATTGAACATGAGGATATGTCAAGAGGAGTAATAACCTCCAATTGATCGGGAAGATGCGACAAAAATTGGATGCTAGTGTAAACCTATGAATTTAAATCCCTCTATGGAATGATCATGGATGAAAATTGTTTACTTGTACATATCTTCACCTTGGAACTTGCACTAGAGAATTATCTGCAAAATATGTAAAAATATAACGTGTCAGTAATTACCGAGGAGTTGTGACAAGATGATGTTTTAAGTAATGATTGCTTGAGGAAAAGTAATCTTGGGTGGAGTGGACTGTCCTGACCTCAGAATTACACCATTAAAATATAAAACATTGGAATACAAATAAATAAATAACAAAATACATACTAGCAATTTTATTACACTTATAATTATTGTAAGATGATATTATAATTATAATTATCATAAATAATAATAAAATATAATTTAATATTATTATGAAGATATACATAAGAAACTAATATAAATAGATATATAAAATAAACATTGTAATTTTATTAAAGAGATAATGTCCAAATATTACATCAAATAAATAATAATATAATAAGTGATATTATATTATAAGTTGTAATACCCCCATCTATCCGTTGAAGGAAGTGGAAAGGATAAGAATCATAAAGTAATAATAAAGTAAATCTCATTGCAAAAAAGGGTGCAACGATTGATATCCCTTCAAGAGGCATGATCCTTGAGGAGTGAAGGGCCACGTCTAGCAATGAGTGGATATATAAGGAGAGAGGGAAAAGGAACATAAGCAGGCAGGAGGATCAGTTAGAGGCAGCACACAATATCAGATGAGCCTAGCAATAGATAAAAACAAAGGACAATGTTTGTTTATTAATAAACAAAGAGATAGCAATAAAATGAGTGGAACTAATGATTATTTTCCATAAAGCAGCAATTCATAAACAAAAGCAGTGATTATACTAATATGAAGGGAGCGATCATGTGTAGAGGAAACAACAATTAAAAGGATATGAATCAGTTTAATACAGCGATTGATATGTGCATAAAGGAGGGTTGTTAAACTAATAGCCATGTCTTTGTAAAAGGTTGTGTCTATTAGAGATGCAGCATTTCATGGAAAAATAAAGATATAACATGATTGTGAATGGGAGAATTTGGGAAGGAAAAATATCATTCAATATTTAGGAAGAATCAAGCAGAAATAAATATGAAGAAGCAGAAATGAATCTAATAAGGAAAGGATGAGAATAAACTGTGAAGTAAGGAATCTGGAATATACTTCTAAAGTATAGCAGCAGATCGAATGGAAGGAAGTCTGCATGGATATAGCAGCAGCAATTGATATAATTAATAATATTAAATCCTCCATCACCTACAGTAAATGTATTTATTATTCAGACAATAAGATATTAGAAGGAGAAATAGAAGAATGGAAATAAATGAGAAACCTGGAACATATCTTTGAGAGCAACAGCAGGCATAATCAGATAAGTTCATATAAAATGATCATAGGAATATATATAAGGCATATATATGTATATGTATAATATTTACGATTATACAATAATGATGCTTGCAGCAATTATTGAGACTTATAAGTAATTATGATGCTTTAATATAAGTATGGATAATAGTTTCTTATTCGTTTGTTCTACACTAATGATATCCTTTGCGTGTTAAGAACAGATCATCGATTAAGGAGATGAAACATACAGACTAGGAGACAAAGGAGAATTTGTCCAGTTCATCGCCACAAATTACTATTATCAGGTATATCCTATATCCAAGTGTATTTCTGCCATTTAAAGTATTGCCTCTACAAGTATAGTCTTGCATAAAGAAGGCATATTAAATATATTTCTGCACACAATCATTTAACTATGTATGCATATTACTTCTAAGATAATAAAGTAGGATTTTGATGTTTAAAAATATAATTATTGTTAACTTTCTGAAACCCATTCTATGGAAGGGCTTGAGGTGCAGTCGTAGGGGCCAGAAGCCCACTTATGACCTCCTCCAAATCTCCTCACGAGGGTAGGGCCTGAGGTGTAGTGGTAGGAACCAAGAGAGCCCACTTGCGACCTCCGCCCGATCCCACAAGATGGCAAGTGTCTTTAGGGTTTGGGATATGATGGGGAAAGCAGGTACAAGTCACCAAGGGGGAGGGTTGTGGTATACACCCTCTTAAGCTTGGCATATGGCTTCAGGTGGACCCATCATGTCCCTTCTCCCAATGTCTTAATATGTTTGCATTGTTGATAACCTTTAGATGTGATGCAATGTTCTAACCTTAATAAGTATATATATACATATTTACATATATTGAACATGGGGTGAATGCAGGAGTTCAATCCAAGATTCCATCATTAAAGACATATTTATTTAATAAAGCGAAACCCTAATCCTAATTTGTTGTAATTTGTGATCAATAGGCGAATTCTAGGGAAAATCAAGGTAGGGGACATTACATGTTTACACAAATACTAAAGCTTCAGCTGAAATACCCTGCTTATGGATCTCTAATAGGATGGAATTTACTTCCATTCTTCTTGAATCAACCAAGGGAGTATGAGGCACTGAAGTGATTCACCTTCCCCCATAACGTCTTGATCAACATCACATTTTTGAGCTCCTGCTATTTATGAACCAATATGGGATAGCCTTGAATTTATCTAACAACCTTATACCCTCTTTAACAGCCTTCTTTGTTCTATAGATAGCAACAAAATCTTCTTTACCATGAGCAAAATGCTACTTAGCTCCTCCAAGCTCCAAAGGTACAAATATCCTTTACAATTGCAGAAAATCTGTTGATGATCTTTCTTGGAACTGTAGTTTTAGATGTCCTCTGTCAGTGTTGCAGCACAGGATTTAGGACACGAATAAGACACAATTTTGATTGGACACTTAATGGAAGACTACTTTTACTTGATAAAAATTGAACTCTCTGAGCTGGAAGAGTCTGCATGAAATCCATAACCAAAAGGTTATCTAACTCAATAGAGTAGTTCATGTGGTTCATCCATAAAAGTTGAAACTGAAAGCCTGAATGTATGAATGTGATCAGTGTTGGATGCATTGATATGTATGTAATCGATGTGTTTTTTTTGTCGTTACAGTTGATTTAGACAAGAGTATATAGAAAAACACATGCTTCCTTAAAAAATCTATATTTATTGTGTCTCTTTCAAACTAATGAGCCTATGCCTATTTTGGGGCCAAGTTCAAGTATGAGTCAAAAATCAACCTACCAAATCTATGCCAATTCTGAGTCTGGTAACTATTTTCCATCATCAATCACAATTCACTATAATTTATGTATAATATCCCACATGATATGCCGCAATGGATTTCCAATGTAAAGTAGTTGTTCAAAATATATTTATGGGCTGGTATTTTATAACTTTGCTCAATGTAGTGCCTAACCTATCATCCAGTGATGACCATTTCCTTAAACAGATAAGGTAGCAAGATCAATGTTAGTGTTGTAGATAGGTTTAGAAAGATTTGAGGAGATGGTGATTTAGTGACAAAAGTGTCATTTTGAAATTTCTAAGCATCCAAAAACAAACTTTTCTTTAATTGACTCGTCTACATTGTCTGATTTAAAAAGGGAAAATGAGTATATTACCACAATTTCTGGAGTAATTTCAACAAAGTTTATTGAAAAAACATGAAAAAGGGTGATGGTAAAAAGTAACATTCTAGGAGTACACGAGGACGCGTCCCCTGAGGTTTTGGCCTCTGTTCCCATCCCGGGAATGTTCTAGGGGCGAGGGATGCCTTGGGGATGTTTCCCAAGCATCCCCAATTTTTTCTATTGCAAAGGACGTCCCCGATCGGTGGGGATGTCCCAAGGACGGCATGGGGACGGCCGGCCGTCCCCTTTTTTCCCACATGCTTTTTGCAAAAAAAACACACTCTAAAATTTTAAATGTGTTAAGAAATAGTGTTCACATGGGTGTCATGATTAGTATGTTTAATAAAATAGAGTTACTTACGATAATATTAGGTTGTTGAGAAACGACTTAATATTATGTTATAGTGAGTGTTTGTTTGTATTATGAGTTGTTTTAACAACTCATATATTTAGGAGTTTGTTTATATGATAGTCACGTAATTATCTATGTAAAGGAGTTGTTATAGGAGGTTTCCCATAATATAGGATATACAAGTCCTATAAATATGTAATGTGTATTGAAGAAAATTGAATTGGAATAAAGCATTGTTTTTGTGTGCATAGCATTTGCAACTGCAGCATAGCATTCTGATTTCCAGTATGGTATCAGAGCATTCTCATCTTGTTCCTGTGTCTATTAAATGAAGAAACATTTATTTTGCCTGGACATATTAGAGCATTTATCCTTCCTATACCTGTGAGTAGTGCAGCACCGTTTTTTTGGGTAAAATGTGTTAAATTTAAAATGGTGTTTCTTTATATCAGTTTAACACAGTCACAGTAAAATGGCAATACCTTTGTCATTTCATAACCAAATTTAAAAATTCAAAGTGTTTTGGAAAGATAATGAAGGGTACAATAAAACCCAGAAATGGTTTGAAGATATATTTTGTACTGAGTGAGAAGTTTGGAGCAGAAATTAGTGGCTGCAAGTTTGACATGATAACTCATTTTTAAACGCCATCAACTACAACAAAAATAATATCATGCCATTGGAGCAGTGTATTAGCGAAAGACATCCACCAAGATAGATAATTCATATTTGTGAAGGAGTTTAATGATTTGGTGTCATAAAATTTTCAATGATCTTGCATTCTCCCTACTGGATGGCTGTTGTAGTTGCTCTAAAATTTTAATTTCAATTTGCTGATTAAATTGATTTCTTATGGAGTTTCATTAAAGTTTATTTCAACATAGTATCTGCTTTTTCAGTTTGAATATTATTGGAGAAGCATTATCTAGCATGGCTAGAGATGGCATTCTTTTGAATGGATGGCGTAAAAGCTCTATTGAGTCAGAAGGAGAGTCGGTTGATAGTGTTGATTAAATTCATTTTGGCTTTGTTTTTTAAAGGAGACAAGTTTAAATCTTTTGTGTTACTTAAATCCAAGAAGTATAATACAAGAGTTGGTGATATAAGAGAAATCTCCTATTTTTGCTTGAAGTAACACTATAATAGAGAATTGTTTTTGGAGTTAACAAGGATTTATTTAGTGGCATTTCCTTTCATTTCTATTTTTCTATTTTTGTATTCCATGTAGCACATTCTCCCTACTTCAAACAAATGTTTAGAGATGTGGCAGTTGTTGATACCTCATTCACCCCCCCAGAGAAAATAAACTACAAACTACACTCCTTGACAAAGAATATTCCAAGGTGAGTGTGGTGATGGAGGACATGAGACAGTGTTGGATTAGGATGGGCTGCTCTATTATCATGGATGGGTGGACCGATATTAGACATTGGCCACCTATCAACATCATATTCACATGTGTAGCTGGCTCATATTTCCTTAGAGCCATTGATTGTTCTGGGAAGCCCAAGGATGCAAAATTCCAATTTCATATTTTAAGAGATGCCATAGAGGAGGTTGGGGCAGCCAATGTTGTGCACATGATCACTGATTCAACACGTGTGTGCAAATTAACTGGTTTGATGGTTGAGAGTGCTTACAAGCACATCTTTTGGACTCCTTGTCGTGTTCATGCGTTGAACAATGCATTGAAAGACATAGGGAAGATAGATTGGGTGCAACAAGTAGTTGTAGAGGTTAGAGATATTCAAATGTTTATTTGCAACCATCACACCTCACTTGCTCTCTTCAAGACATTTTCAAAGAAGGAATTTCTCAAGCCTATAGAGACAAGGTATGCTAGCTATTTTATTTTGTTAGAGATGATGCTTGAGGTGCAGGAGGCTCTAGCGTTGATGATGGTTAATTTAGAGTAGAATGGATGGTCTATGGCAAGCATTGCAGAAAGGAGAAGCATCAAACAAAAAATTCTTGATGATAATTGGTGGTCCAATGTGAGGTAAAAAAATTGTTATTGATTGCTGATTTTATAAAAAAAATTAAAATATGATTTTATTATTTTTTGATTTTCTAAGTTCTAACTTGTCTTTTTTAAAAAATTTGTTTGCAAATATATTTGCTCCATCATTTCACCAACTATGGATGTCATTAGATATGCTAATATAGACTCTCCAAATCTTGGAGAGATTTATGAAACATTTGAGACCATGCTTGGAAAAATGAAGCAAGCAATTTTTGATAGGGATCCTAATTCGGGATTATATGAGCAAGAAATTAAGCCCACTGTGATGCGACGGTGGAACACTATGAACACCCCGCTTCATATGGTAGCCTTTGCTCTTAATCCCAAATGGTATGTACCAAGGCTTGGTAGGTTGCCTCCTTGTGATGACAAGGTGAAAAAAAGGTTTATGAAGGCCCTTGTGAAAATGTATTCAGTTAAGCAGGCAAGCCTACTCCGTACACAATGGACTTACTTTTATAATCTTCATGGTCGAACATTTGGCAAACAAGAGGCCAAGGTAGATAGAGCTACACTAGCTCAAAAGAATCCTATTGGATGGCGGACATGTATGATGTCCCCTCAAGGTTTCAAAACTGACTTTTGAGTTTTCTGTTAAATTCTGATTTTTTTGTTTTTTTTGGTGCCGGCGATAGTGCCGGAAATTTCAAGAAATTGCATAAAACAATAATGGAAAGGAAATTGCACAAATAATTGAAAACCCAGTAAACTTTATTTATTCTATACACATTAAGAACATACCCATTTTCCTGAAAGGAAAGTTAATTCGATGGAAACCAACAAGTTGATTGTCAGAAACCAGTGTTCCACAAATAAGGGACGGAGGGGACGGGGGCGAGGGGCGAGAGTTTCGGGGCCGTCCGAGGGCAGATTTTTGGGGACGGCGGGGGGACGGCGAAATAGAAATTTTTCAAAATATATATATATATATATACACAATTACATATATATATGAATTTTTAAAAATATATTATATATAGAGAGAGAAAGAGAGCAATTTGAAATATCAAATATGTGCAACAATTTCAATATGACAATACGTGCATAGATAAAGAGTATAACAGCAGTATAACAGCAATATAGCAATAGTATAACAACAATATAAACATAAAGGTAAACACTAACAGCAATGCCAATAACTTAACTATTAAATATAAAAGCATTTTGTTCAAGTTTTAACACTAAAGTTAAATAACTCAAAGATCAACATCTCAAACTTTAAAGTTTAAATACAACAATCTGTCAATCTATGACACTATGCCTCATTTGGGCTATCAATATCAAAAGCACTAAATTTAAACTAAATAATAGTTTGTTTAAAAATTAATTTTATTACTCGTAATTTTTTTTTAATTTGACAATAATATTAAATAGTTATGCTTAAAAATTAAATGTTTTATCAAATTTTTATTTAATGAAATATAATAATATTTAATATTTATTATTTATTAATTATCATGTAATTTTATTTTATTTCATAATATAATTAACTTACAAGCAATTAAAAATTAATTTTTTTTATCAAATATGATGAAATATTTAATATTATTAAGCAATTTTTATTTAATTTGTCAAAAATTAAAAGATTTTTTTACTTTGACAAAAGGGGGACTCCTGGGCGTCCCCGATACGGTTGGGGGACTTCTAGCCGTCCCCTAGCCGTTTCGGGGACACCTAGGCATCCCCTTTTATTTTCCAGCGTCCTTTTAGACTGCCCCAGCCAAAATCAGGGGACCCCTGGGACGCCCTTGCCGTCCCCCATCCCCGAAATGCCACAGGGAGGCAGGACGTAGGGTTTGGGTGGGGGACGCCCCGTGTAACACAAAGAAACCTAGGTGCCACACTCCAAAATGATTGGTAAATGTGCTGAGGGGGTTGTGGAACTAAAGCCTCAACCTAGATGCCTCAATTGGATCTGTAATCACATCCAACAAGCCTGAAACAGTGCATGAGTGTTGTGCCCAAAATTAGAAATTTTGCTTCATTAAGGCATTTTGTAAAGAATGGTCAAAGTCTTATAAAAAAATTTGTCAAAAGTCAAAATTTCTAAAACTAGAAGTTTTCTAATTTTAGAAATTTCTAAAAATAGACTTCATTTAGGGTTTTCTGGGTTTGTTGTCAAATGGATGCTGGCAAAATTTTCTAAAAATAGAATCTTTGATTGGAGGGTCCTAATTGATTTTGATTGGTTGAAAATATTTCCTGATCAAGCTTGTCCAATCAGAATCGTCAAAAGATCAAGATTTCTCTGATGGGTCTATTTTGCTTTTTCAGAATTCAAAACATGAGCTTTGAAGTCATCAATGGAGAAAGGTTAGCTACCAAGTGTCAATTTCAAAGTCTCAAATATTGCACAGATCGATCAACGGCAAAAGATGCACGAAAAACAATGAACGAAGGACGTGTTGATGTGATTTTTGTGACCGCACCAACACAGAATAAAGTCGCCAACGGCTACCCTATTCTCTCTTGATCAAAGTATCCAACACGCTAAGATTGCGAGAGAGTTCGTGCGTTCAACTCCAAGGTTCCTTCAGTGCAATAGAATACCCTCAGTTGGCTCGATGTGTTTTTGCTAGTATTTCAAGGGGACTTACACAATTGTTCGGCAGCTGATAGCAGACAACAGATTAAGGGCTTTCATGTAATTCGGATGATTTGGAAAGGTAAGTGCAAGTTTCCTAACTCTAACCAGGAATGAACTGAATTTAAAATGGTGTAGGGATAAGAAGGTTCTAAATTCTACTCTAAGACGGGATGTGGGATTAATCTCAACAGACTTCAACCAAACTCTGCTCCGCCTCGCGTTGGACAGCTTACACAAAGTTGGTGCAATCTTCAAGGGAGTGGCAAGAGGTTTTCAATTCGCAATTCGGCATCAAGACACCATCAAGACGATGCATGCCGAGACGTAAATCACAACCGAAGTTAAGCTTGTAAAATTTTCCAGTTGACCACACAAGGCAAACTTGCCGTCAACAAGCTGCTAGTGGTATGGACTAAAACGAAGTTGCCTTGATTAACACCACAAATCCACAACTAGCATCTACTTGCATGAAAATGAAATTACGCTTTACTTGAAGTAGGAGGGATGAAGAAACCTTGCTAGCTGCTTATAACAAAGATGAATTCACCATTCAATGAAAGATCTTTTATTATAATAGTTTTCACAACAATCTCTTACAAAGTTTTCAAGGGAAAACTTTCCTTTTCCTTCAAACTATGCTATGCTAAGCTATTACAACTAAAGTCTCTCCACTCTACTCTCTAGTCTAATCTAGTGTCTAACTGAATTACAAATGAGGGGGGATGCCCCTTTATATAGCTGGCCAAGTCCAACGAACGGCTCAAATTCAATTACAATGAAGGACTCAGATTGAGCCACATAAACCCCAACCCTAAAAACCGCCACCAAGAAGAGTGGGGTAATAAATGAGCAATTAATGGCCACCATCTTCTAGAAGATTCTTGTTCATAGACGCGTTCACACTGTTCCTTATCCGGTTGCAAACTGGATGAGTTTGGCCAATACTGCCTCAACTCCTTGAATGGATATGGCGGGCACGTTCTCGATCTAACTTCAAGTCTGCAACTTCCTTCTCCTACTCAACGATGATTTTCCTCCTTGATGTTCTTCAACTTTGAAGTACTTGATGGTGACCATTAACGCCTGGGTTTCTATCTTTCCCTCCATCCTGAGCTTTGAAAACATTTCTTCTTTGCCGCTTGAGTTGGGCACATATTAGGTTTCAACACTTAGCCATTTCTTCCAATTATTCGCTTCATCTCCCCAAGTCATCATGCTTTGGCCTCGGTGTTCACCCTGCAAAACAAGCAAGGAGAAGAGCATCAAAACACTTCATAACATAAACTCACCTTACTTGATTTTCATGCTTTAACTCCAAGGTCTAAGTGATCTCCGGATTTGATAGGGTTCATCGTTTTTCTCTAGCCAACTTTGCTTTCTTCATGATTTTTCAACATCTGTAGGCTGGGGCATATAACACCTGTGCATCATATTTCAATGCCTTAGACAAATTTCATCCTCCCCAAGGGCATATTTAAGAGATGCACTTTTAAAATCATCTTTTGAAAGTGTTAACTTCAACTGCATCTTCTTCAAGAAATTTATTTCACCAGCTGAGGTGTTGACAACTTTGATTTTATTCATCTCTGGCTCAAGAAGACTATCTTCACGAAGAATTTGAGCAAATTCACCTAAGCAATCAACTTCAAATTCATCATCCAAGGAATTTTATCTTCAAAAACATCATTTATTCCTTTCCTTAGAAAATTTTTAAATTTCCCCCTTAGAAAATTCATTATTCAAGTGCTGATCAAAATTTTCATCTTGAAATCCTTGGCGAGCTGTGGAAGACTTTAAAATCCATTCCTTGTCGAAGATGTTCGATACCCAGAAGAAAATTCCCTTCAGAAAGCGTCGAATTCATGTGTCTCCAAACGAAGGGGTACATTTAATTTTTGAATTTTAAACCTTAGAAAAATATTTTGCCAACAATTTTATTCTTCATCTTCATCTCTAGGCGTATTTCCTTGCTTGGCCTTGAAAACTTTATCATCTTTGTGAAGCTAGCACCTTCTAACTTCTTTCTCGCCAATTTTATTCATGCCTCTAAAAATTTTATCTCCATCAACTTGGGCGTATTTTCCTCTAGAGGAAGGTGGGATCAAAGTTTATCTTACTTCTCTGGGTGTGCTTCTTCTATTTTGACACTTAGGAAAATTTCAAATTCATCCTCCTACCAGCTGGGTGCATTTTGAACCTCATCACCTTTCTCAAGTTTAGGCGTATTTCTCTAGAGGAGGTGGAGTTTCAATCTTAGCATTTTTCAAAGAGCCAACACTTTTGGGCGCATTCAAGGGGTCTTGGAGGAATTTTGACTTAGAAACTTCTTCAACGCCTTAGAGCTTCCTCCAGCCTCTTCTATATTGGGCGCATTTGACATATTGATGTGGATTTTCCAACGCCCTAGTCATTTTTCCCACTCTTATCTCTAACATGGGTGCATTCAAAGGGTCCAGCAGGAAGTCAACACTTAAACTTGTCTTCACCTTGCATGTATAGGCGCATTCAAAGGGTGGTGAAGGATTTAACACTAGGAATATTCCCTTTCTCATGCACAATGCCTTAGATTCCTTTTATTTGTCTTTACTTTGCATGGGCGCATTCAAAGGAGAGAGGAGAAAGTCAAAATTTTGTCTTGACCCCACTTGACTTGGGCACATTTAGCATGCTGAGGAGGACTTAAGTCTAAACTTAGAATTTTCTCATCATCTTGACTTTGCATGGGTGCATTTAGGGGTGGCAAGCAGACTTAACTCATACTTAGAAAAATTTTCTAGCTTCTCCCTGTGAGGTGGGCGCATTTCAAGGGTGGTGAAGGACTTAACTCCACACTTAAACTTTTTCTCAAGCTAATTCTCCCTTGGGCGCATTTGAGGTAGTGAGCAGGATATTTTCAACACCCTAGTCATTTTTCCCACTCTTATCTCTAACATGGGCGCATTCAAAGGGTCCAGCAGGAAGTCAACACTTAAACTTGTCTTCACCTTGCATGTATAGGTGCATTCAAAGGGTGGTGAAGGATTTAACACTAGGAATATTCTCTATCACATGCACAACGCCTTTGACTTGCCTTGACTCTTCTTCTTGCATGGGCGCATTTAGAGGTATGAGGAGGATATCAACTCCTTGACTTAGAATTTTTAACACCTTCTTAGCATTAGGGCGCATTTGAAGGGTGGAGGTGGACTTAAGTCTTTTGTCTTTTTCCATGCCCATATGGGCGCATTCGGCATAGGGAGGTGGATTAACTTCAACGCCTTGAAACTTTTCTATCAACCTTTCTCTCCTTGGGCGCATTTTTGGGGTGGCAGTGGACTTATCTCCAGACTTGGATTTTATTCTATCACCTACTTGCTCAAGAGGGCGCATTTGAGGGTAGGAGGTGGACTTAGCCTCTGAAGGCTGAATACTGAAACTTATAATCTCATTTTGCATGTTATATCACTGCGTAGGTTTCAGAAAACCCAGAAAGAATCTCCAAACATGCATTGAAAGACCTTGCATATAAACCCTAAAATCAGCTCCGGAAGCTGAACTTGCTAAAAATAGAAAGTTGTCCATTTCAGCTCAGAATTTACAGACAAGCAGCTTGATGTATCCTGGATGCAGTGTGACTGAGAGAACTTCAACAGTGCTGAGAGAACGCCCCAAATCTGGTACTTACTAAAAATAGTAAGTTGTCGGAATTCGATGAAATTTAGCTGGGAACATGCTGGAAGCATACTAACTGCAACGTGAAGCTCAGATTCCAACTTATTCACTCCACTTGACTTCAAATTGACCAGAAAACTCAAAACCCTAATTCTATAGAGTTAGCCAAAATCTCACGTTTAAGCTCAAAGGCAGGCACATACCCGAAAAGCAGACAGCAGAAGAGAGAGACAGACAAAGAGAGAGAGATAAAACCAAAGCCAAAAGACAAGGAACGGAGCAAAAATTAGGGCGTTCCCATTTTGAATGGGGTGATGTGTGAAAAGGTCACAACAGGAGGGAAATCTAAAAATAATCAAATTTGCAAAAAATATTTTAACACTAGAGAACCCAGGCGCCTCATTTCAAGGAAGGCGCCTAGGCTTCAATGCCTTAGCCCATTTTCCAACTTCCATCATTCGATGTACAAGAAACGGTGAATGCAATTGGCAAATGTGAAGCGAAAAAACGAAGAGCAAAATGAAAATTTGAAAATCATTAAAATAAAACTAACTCTGGCAAACCCAGGCACCTCGTTTCAAGGAAGGTGCCTGAGATCTCATGCCTTACAATATTTCTCATGTTTTTCGAAAAACGTGCAAATATTCCCCATCAACCCGATTCAGTCATGCAATAAGCAGTTTAAAGTAGTTTTCAGGGCAATAAAAAGTAGGGGATCATCTCAGTTGTGCTCAGACTCTTAAATGAATCCATCATCCAATACAAAGGATTTGTCGGACAATGAGAAATGCAGATCGAACAGAGGCGGAAACACAGAAAATGAAGAAATCACAAAAAAGTTGAAAATCCTCAAATTTTGACCAAGTCTGGAAGACTTGGGCACCTCATTTCAAGGAAGGCGCCTAACTTTTTTCCTTAGTTTATTTTTCACATTTTTCAAAAAACATCCAAACTCCTTCGTCAGCCCAGTCCTGGCTTTTAGAAAATCAATCAGATGTAGTAACGAAGGCTAGCAGAGGGTACCATTCAACTCAAATATGATCAAGTTTTCCAAAATAGCTGACTTTCAGTCTCTATTGTTCATCGGTTACCCGAATTGAGAGTCAAGCGAGGGTCACTGGCTTCATGTGAAACAAAGAAAGTTAAAATTTGAAAATCAAAAACTTGGCTAAGGTTGGGATGCTTGGTGCCCACGGCCCAGAAGAGCAATGTTACCATGCCTTAATTTCCCACCATACGCCTTTCATTTCAACTTCCCTTAGCAAGTTTGAGGGCATACAATCGCGATCGAGATGGTCGGATGCGGTATGAAGGCTGGGGATCACTTCAACAATGGTCAAATATAGACTTTCCATGGTCAAACCGCGTTTTGCTCGGTTGGCAATGCAGGTTTTTCGGATCATCAAAGTCGGAGGCAAGCCGTCCAAGCGTAAAACAAGTGAAATTTTGAAAATATCAAAACATTTCTAAGTCCTAGCATCTTTGGTACCCTTTTCAAGGAAGCGCCT